>KB703704.1:0-21675 GCA_000349165.1 Anopheles christyi | reverse complement strand
AGGATTAACAACCTAAACAAGCTTAAAAAATGTATGTTTACATTATTGTTACAGTTTCTGTGTGTGTTGATAATGCGCTGTCATTAACGCAGTATGTCCAATAAGACAATATGAACAAACTGACCCACATAACTACCACTTTAAATTCCAATTATACAGTTGCAGTTGCAGCAAAGTGTTTGATTGTGGTTAGCAAATTCCCAGCAACTAAAAACGGGCGATTTGCACTCAAACCCAGTTGGTGTTAATATCCGCTGGTGAAGCATTTCATCCTTCCATCGTGAATCCATTCGACCATCGGCGTGCATGACGCTACTAAATGAGTGTAGCCTACGGTCGAGCGCTCGCTTAACCGCAGAGTATCATACCGCTTGATATGCATATGCCAAGTGCAAACTCAGGGGGGGGCAAAACCATTTCCCTGAAAGAACTAGAACCAACCACCAAACACTTCAGTTTGAGACCGTTTTCAAAATTAAACCGAAATCCCGAAAATTGCACCAAAACTCTTCGGTCAGCAGTTTGGATGGGTGTTGAATAAGGAAAATAAGGCGGTTTTTTTTTGCTGTTGCTGCTGTTGTTGTTGTTGTTGTTGTTGTTGTTGTTGCTTGAAACACATCCAGAGGATGAGCAAAAAACCTTCCTGGCAACTCGAGAACTCCTTTGGTGGTTCACTCTCCAAATCCTTACTCGGAACGTGTAGGAGTGAAAAGAATATTCATACAATGAGCCTCATGAGTGTGGTTATAGTTACGGACATTTTTGCGGTGGAATAGATTTCATCCGTCAGCAGCTTGGGCTTGTGGAATGGGAGAACAGGCACATCTAGGGAGATACGGCTAGACACACAGAAGGCCAAACCACCGGAACACAACTGTTGAATTGTTGCGCTTCGTCAAATGGCAGAGCCACATCTCTCCCCCCACCCACACACACACACTTAAACTGTGAAGCAAAAGTTGAAGAATGGCCATTCTGTTCGTGCTGCCACGTGGTCAGTCATCAGTCATTGCTTCACATTCACAAGTTGCAAACTCATGCCGCCTGGGGCCTGGGATGGTTAAAATATATCCTTGTACGGCACACATGAATAGGAAGGGAATTGTTCCGCAAAATGGTTGCCTTTTTCGAGTGCTCTTGAGGACCGTTTGATGATTGAAGTTTGGGTGTTATTGAAAAGTTGAAATAAAAAAATCGCTTGACTTTCTATTTTAATATTTGATGAATTTATTGCTTTGTAGTGATTAAAAGCATCATTTTATAGTTTGACTAGCAAATGTTCCATATTTGAATGATTCACACCAAATATTTTTAAGCTGCCAGTGAATGGAACCATACATTGATTCGCTTTCATTCATTCAGCTCTGTCTAAAGCGTTCCAAAAACTCGAATCCATACATACATGAAAGAATGTCATTCTTTGAAAACTCGAATGCATTCACTTGCACATATTCTTTTCACTATCTGGCTCTGTGAATACTTTCTTCGTTACGTTCCTAGTTTTAATTAAAATGAATGATTTATCGTTGGACTTGCAAGCGCGTGGCGCTTGGTGTGCCAGTAGACATATTCAGGTGCTGGCATACATTTAAGACTCTGTCGCCGTGCTGGATCGTAGTAGTTTTTCTCGGTGAATTATTGCCCGTGTTTCCATTGTTTTCATTTTGTCCCGGTGAGCACCCGAGCACGTACTGTCATTTGCAAAGATTGTTAGGTGAAGAATAATGTCTTTTTTTGTTACGGACAAAGAAGAGCAGTTTTTTTACTGGCGTGCAATAAGCATTTCCGTTAAGCTTGCATTTTTATTAATATAAAAGTAGTAAAAAAAACTTTGATACAGAAAAACGCCTAACAGTATGCAATCTTCATATAAAAAAACATTATTAAGCAAGACAAATATGGCCCAGCTGCGTAATTTGGTTTCTGTGACCTGTTTTATGTTTTGAAATATGTTATACGTATTACTTTAAAATATATTTTGAAAGTAATGACCAATAACTCAAAATGCTTCAAAAACATTCCCCCTACGGCAATTTCTCCAATTGAATATCTTTGTTTTGAAAAGCAAGTGTTTGCTTCATTGACTGACCACATTTTAATAAATGTGCACATACAAAATAATTAATTTGCAAACACAATGCCCCTTGCAACGACATCGACGGCAGAGCCATTTACAATTTATCCATACAGTTCAATGTATTGGCAGGCCGTCAAAAATGGACCAAAGTTCAATAGCTCAAGCACACCACATCGTCAATATTTGTCAATTGTGATTGAGGTCACAAGTTTCTCCTTTCCAAAGCAAGCAACAAAGTAACCCTTTCCTTCATTACTTTGTCCCATCCCCTTCTTCGTAACCTCATAACAGATCGTTCCAATATCCTGTTGCAACGGTACAAAACAAACTACCATCGACGTTGTGAGCATATTGTTTCCCCGGAAGGACATGGCACATTGACCAAACCAAAAATATGAGTAACCTGACACAAAATCGGCAAGTGCAACTTTTACGTCCACCATAGAGAAAATATTAATCTTACCCTTTTGGGGCGCTTCCTTCAAGCTGCCAATGCCTTGCATTCGCTCGGTCGTACGAGTAGCTGCACCACCGATATCTTCCCTATCAAGTGCAGCAAAACTTTTCCATCAATGAATAATCTCCCAAAGGAGCCCCAAAGCTGGTGAGCTGAGCGTGAGCTGAGAGCTCTTAGCAGGGCGGCGGGGAGTAAAAAGTTGCAGTGGGAACATTTTTGTGCACCGAATCGGAACATGAGCTTCCGAGGCACAATGATTCAATAAACGTTCAATGATTTTTCAATTTCGTCAACCACTTTTTTGTTGTTGCTGCTTCTGCTTGTGAAAACTTACCATCCCTACTGGGAGCATGGCTAAGGCAGGATTTGCGATTGTTGTGTTTCGCATGCTTTGCATTTTGAAGCGTTTGCAGTTTTCGTTTTCTTGTTGAAATTTCGTTCTAGCTGTGCCCCTTTCTTTGGCAATTTTGATCGCACACTGAAGTTGTTGGTATTTGGTGCACTGAATAGGGGGAAATGCAGAGAAAAAGTTTTCAATTTTAAAAAGCAGTCACAAAACGTGTGCATACAATCCTGTGTGCCCTGGCACTGTGGTTTGAAGATTTTTCCATCTTCCTGTACTGTAAGCCACTTTTGGGCGGAGCGGCTCAGCATCAGGAAAGAGCATATAGCGTTCAAAACATTTTGCAGAGGCTGAGTACGCAATATTGGCAAAATGTGCTTTTTGTGTCGTTTTAGCAGCAAAAAAGAAAGGAAAAACTCCCGGGAAAAGTAGTTTCATACTCGATGGGAAATATTTATGAATCGAGCATTGACAGACCGGATTTCCCACCCCTCCGCTACGTTGTTGAGTTGGATTCGGTTTTGTTTACAGCATTTCCCCATCAGCATTTTGAGCGCTGGGAGTGTGTTGTACAACTTCCTTCGCCCTCCGTTGCCAGTGATGGATCTTGAGCTTAAAGTTGTTGTTTTGGGGGTTGGACAGGGATCCCATCGAGTTGCTTTCTCAGGCTTAGTTTTGTAACGCAATATCGTACACGGTGCAATCATTGAGTCAGTAAATTCGTGTACTGGGGCGCGACAGTTTGTGCGCGGTTGGTTGTTGCAGTGCGTTGAAGGTTTGCTAGCGCGTATAATCTGTTCGCTGGGGCGTGTACATCCGATAAGTGTCTTCGGTGGAAATTGTGTTTTCTCTGTATGGAAAAAGCAGCAACGTACAAGACAGGGCCGTCTTGTTGAGAATGGTGACAGTTGGTAGATTTATTTCGTCTAGCCGGAAAAGCACTCGCTAGTAGGTAGATTGTGCCAGTGTTCAATTAATAAATTCCAAAACTACAAGACACACTAGGTACGCGATGATACTTGTATAATCTTACTAGTGATGCGTTAAGAGTAACGATGGAATGTTTTACACGATAAGTGAGCTATGTTTGTAGAAATCAATGAGGAAAGAATAAAATAAGACCATGTCTCAGAACAACAACTTTATTGAAAATTTGGTAAAAAAAACACTTATTTTATTTTTTAAGTATGTTTCTATAGTGTTTATAAATAACGTTGTCCAAAAGAAGGACTTCAAATCAAAGAAGAGACCAAATAGATGCACTTTCATTTAGCAGACACGAGCCTTAGAGAGTGATGTTTTATTTATACCTTTTCTTAAAATCATTCATGAAATGGTTTCCGATACTTTAATAGCAATTTTTACATTAAATTATCATAAGGCGGTCCAATGGTTTTTGCTTCTTATGGCCACGATTTTATTCACAATATTAAATACTCTTTGATATTTTTATATTATATAATAATAATAAGAAAATATTTGTCGTGTTTTCCTTCTGCTGTTTTCATATCATAAATTGTCTTTTTACATGTTGTATATTTTCAAAAACTGATCTAATTGCCGTGAAAGCTTTTTCAACCGTTATATTGTGTCAACAAAATATTAACTACAGAGCAAATGAATTACTTTCCCTCTTTAAGCACGTTCAGAATCAACGCATTCGCTCAATATTATTCCTCTTAAAGCGAAAATGCATGGAACAGTATGTAAAAAAAAACAAAGTAATTTGTATCAAACCAAAAGAATAAAACAAATAAACCAAAAATTAAACTACCCATACAATGAATATGGAGAGTACATACAGCATTTGCTGGAATGCAAAACAAAAACAAGAACAGTAAACAGTATAACTCTCTCGTGATAATGTGTTGCATTTTATCCCATTAATACATCACACACACAAAACCATACCGGAAAACATGGAAAAAGCAAAAACACAGCAAAACCTACCAAACCGAGTCAGATAAAAACAATCAAACACACCAACACGAAATGAAGAATAAATCACAATCAAATTAAACTGTCATTAAAAAATAATTAATAGCACAATGTATGTGCGAGAGCTGGGCAATGGATGGATTCGATGCTATAGTACGACGCTGTCCGGTCACTGCGGACCTGCAGACCTGGAATGGTGCGAAAAATTGGAATAATGTGACCAATGCTTAAGGGCTCTGGAACGTCTGTTTTTTGGTTTTTCGATGTATCAGCTCTCCTTCGTGGTGGTGCTCAAATAGAGTTGAATTATACAAACACACACATACACTTATCACTTTAATTGAAGTAATGGTTAAGGGTGGTTTTGGGGTATTTGAAGTGGCATTTAAAGCGTTTCTTTACACATTTTTGTTTGATAATTGATTTTGTTTCCTACTTAAAGATTCTATTGCTTCCCACTTTGTGCTTGTCTTGAGTGTTAATGATTTTTCCAACACCTTCCTAACATGAGCGGCAAATGGATAACTTGCTCTCTCTGTCTCTTGAGTGTAGGCTCTTTGGTTGGTATTTGGTGTGTACGGATCGCCGTACGTGTCAGCCGACATTCGATGTGCTTTCAATGCACTTAATTTGCCTTCCTTTTCCTCCTTCGAAAAAGGGCATCATCGCTGTGCTTGTGATGCCATGTCATCATGGTTGCTTAATTTCAGCGCAATTAGTGAAGAAGGCAAACTGTCGTGCCGTTCGGCTGTTGCTGCTTCTGCTGCGGCTGCTAACCAAATTCCACCTCAGCCCTGTCATTAGAAGCATTTCCAGCATCAACCCGGCCCGGACGGTGAGCGTAACCGTGCGCCAGGCGTTTTTCCTTTTTTTTTGTCAACGCCAGCAAAACGAAGCGTGATGTTGGTCCGCGTCACCAGCCAAGGAAGCAGAAAGTGCAGTTTAATTAATTGATCTGTCGATTTTCGCTTGGCAAAAAGCGAAAGAAAAGAGAAAAACCGGAGGGGACGAGAAAGTGCATGATTGCCTTCCCGGTGACAGGGTGTCTTTTGCGTGTGGCGAAATAAACCACCAGGGCACCCGCGTGCTCTCAACGGCAGCCGGAAGTATTTTGTCGATGGGTTGATGGAAGAAGAGAGGAAAAAAACGCTTTCGTAAGCATACGAGAGTTTGCTGAAATGTCAATGGATTTTTTTGGTTTTATTTTTTCTGTTAGTTTTCTTCTCTACGAGGTTAAGGGATGGTTTCACTTTTTCAACACCGGGTGTCGTCTTTTGCATGGTTCAAGTGTATAACCACGATTCTACGAAGCAGCAACACATAGAAAAAAAACCTTGTCCCACCATTACCGTTTCGTTCTCAGTTTCGATTCCTTTCCGAGAAGCTTTTAGAGCTGCAAGTGGTGAGCAAAGCGAAAACATCGAATCTGAAAGCTTTCTTACTTGATGAGTGGGACGATTTGCTCGTATGTTGTCCTTGCAAGGGGGGCTCATTGGTAATTGATGTCTTTCGTTTTGTACAGTAGAGGAGAGCCCCCCCGTGAGTTTGCTTCGTAAATCGACAGTCATTAATTAAGTTTATAGGTTATTGATTTTTGGTGCCGCGTGCTGGTTGGACCGTACTAGAGATGCTACATGAGATTTTCAATCATGCTTTTTGGGTGGAAAACTTGCTTTTTTTGTTAAAGGAGAATACAAATTTGAACAATAATTTGCTGTTCAAATATGGATTGCATTTTATAAAGCATTACAATTGTTATGTTGCAATTGTGTTTTGCAAAGCATACTTTCAGGCGTTTGTGTATGAACTGAGCTCACTTTTGTAAATCTAATAGATCCTGAAGTTATGCAAATTACTAAAATTAAAACAGGAATCGCCGCAAAGTATGCAAATGTTAATGAAAAGAGAGAGCGTTTATTTACCTTGACGAGAAATTGAGTACACAAAATAATACAGCGTATTGTTTTACGCCAAGTGAAATCATTTTATATTTCCAATACATGAAAAAAACAAATAATAAGGAGAAGAAATAAAACAAATATATCCTAAGCATTACAAATTGTTTCAACGCTATTTAAAGCGAAACCACGCATCAGGTGCAAGTTACCACAATCTGTACGAACTAAATTGAATCTTTATTCGGTATGTGACCGTCATAAATAAACAAACGTTGGTGAAAATGCATCATCTAACAGGAGTGGACTTTTCTAGTTCTCTTTTAACAGACATTTCACGCGACATTCGACAGCAAAGGACCGCTATTCTTGTCAATATGCTGTAAAATCAATACAAGCTCCAAACTGTCGGGTAGAATAACAATTGTAATCAAAGCTTCACCAATTGGACCTTCGATGTTGCGCTATATACCGACCGAGTCTTACAATATTGTGCAGTGTTGGTTGGAGAGCACAACCGGAGGGAAAAACACATTCATGCCTGTGGTTCTGGTTTTGGTAACCTGTCTGTGTTTGATTTGTAATTGATAGATTTAGCTGAACCTAGCTCGAAACAAACTGTGCGTTTGAAACAAACCGGGTGACCGCAACCGTACTGATCCTAACGCCCTTTGTTCCTTCCACTTTCGGCAAAACGCTCAAACATTCGATCGATCGTAAGCGTTCGTTTTCCTTCAAAGAGTGCTTCAAGCTTCTTCCAAACTCAACCATTGCTGACTTTCGGTTTATGCAGATTCGGGCTTAAACGCTTCCTCAAACAGGCCGACTCTATTTGAGGCGAGAGGAAAATGAACTCTACCACCGAAAAGGAAATTGATTTTCAACCAATGTGGCACTCCCATCCCATGCTCTCCGTTAGGTTAGTCGTTTGGTGAAAAATCTCCTTTCCTCACCAGCTCGCCCCAAATACATACCCGTATTCAAGTTGGTAGCGGTTTGAGGGAAATTAAAATTCTCAAGTTTGTTTACGCTCCGCTTCATCCCTTCGGTCAGTTGGACTCGAAACTTTGGCCAGCCCACGGAACAATGCATACAGTCCGGCACGGCTAAAGTGTGGTGAGTTTTACGTTTATCGATTCCAGTTTTCAATAATAATGGTCAAAGTTCGGTGAGCTCTCGACCACGTTGCCCTCAGTGCCGGGTGGTTTAAATTTGTTCCATTGTTTTTTTTTGTATCCCCGGTCAACGTACTCTTTGGTTAAGTCTGGGTAAGAGATTTGGCTTTCCCTTTGGAGGTTTGAAAATCACACAGGATGATGGCATGATGATGGAAAATGGTAGATAGAAGGACTCGTTGACTTGTCTACCGATGAAAATGTTGGGTGTGGTAGATGGAGAAGAGATTAGTGGTTTGAACTTTTAAACTTGAAATTCTAATCAAGATAAGAAAGCATTTAAATTTGAAGACCGTACAAAGATAGTTGAGGATAGTATGTTGGCATTTTCGTGCTAAATGGACCAGCTTTTGGTTTTGTTTTTGTATATCGATTTCAACTGAACACAACAGGAAAAGTAATCTTTATTATTTGTGCAAAAAATCTTCTGAAATCATTCAACTATTCTTTTTTTTTAATTTTTCTGCGTCAACAAATTATCTCCAAAATCTAGAGTTTGTACAAATCTATTTTCGAACTTTCATTGCGATCAAATCAAATTTAAAAAAAAAACAAGACCCGTTGATAAAAACTATTTTCTTTGGAGTGAAAACTAATGTGAATTCAAATAAAATCTTTGAATTGTGTTAACTTTATACTCTTAATAGCTCATTAATCATCCAATTTAAATCCTTTTAGATGTTCCTTAGGACTTAAACTCTCGTGAGAATTCTAATGTTTTCTTCGTGGTCACCAGTAAGCGAAACCCAATATCCAAATTTAAACTGGTTAGCGGCCTTTAGTCACATCCCAACGGTACCAACTAAATGTACCCAGGTAGACAAATAAATCATTCTGTCAATTGAAAGGAAAGTGCAAAAATTATGTCGATGCAGAGGGCACGGTAACTATCACCGGTACTACCTTTCATACTGTGCACTATAAATAGTGTTTCCCGCCCAACGATAGAGGCGCTGGATCATGCGCTGGAACTAAATCAAGGACCCCATGCCGCTCAGGGACAAACATCAAATAATGAATAGACACTTTAAAGTCCCGAAAGAATTGACCAGCACGGGCACGGTAAGAAAAGGTCCAGTCAATGAACAATCGAATGGAACACTATCGATTTTTTTCGGACGTACCTTTTTGGGTGTGCTCAACAAAACAGCCCCATCCAAAAAAAAACTATCACTGCCAGGTGAAACAAACCAAGGCCACCATCATTCTTCGACTCGGACAAAAGGCACTGGGTGTGAGCTGATTCTTGCACCGTGTCGTTGAGCATGAGATTCTGCACGGAAAAGTATACAAAACAGGAACATGAGAAGGGTTTGCGGTTCGTTTGAGCATTCTTTTTTTTTGTTGTCGGCTTTTCATGCTCGTGTGCTATGTATGTCCAAGTGGCCATTTTATGCTGCCTGCATTTCAAGAGGACCAATTTAACGATAGAACATACAGGGAAGAAACACGAGTGGAGTGCGAGTGTGAAGGTTGTTTTTATTCTTCTCACTTTCAGGTCCTTTCGGTCGACCCTGGTCGACATTGCTGTAAAAGTGCTGCAGTTTTACCTTTTATGTGACTGCTGGCCGTGTAAAATCAGCAGCATAAAGCATCCATAAATTTTAACGGAATAGAATAAAGCGGACTTTCGGTATGGAACGATGTAGACAGGAAAAATTAAAAAAACAAAATTGAAGAAGATAAAAAAGAAATAATGTGTGTTTAAAAAGAAGAAAAAAGGGATTGTATGGTCAAAGTGTTATAAACATTATTTCTAATTTTTTTTGGATTATTTATTTTTGAGGAAATTTTTTAAGGCAATTTAATAATAGGCTTAAGTTAATTTTCTCATCTTTTCTTATTGTTTCCTTTATTCATAAAATGTTATAAAATCGAAAATAATAGTTTTCAATAAATCTGCAAATAATACGCCAAACAGTGTTGAAACCCAACCCAAAGCAAGTCATTCGCTCAGCAAAATTCACCTTTGCCAGCGATGTAAAACTGAAAACAAACTAGGTATGCACATGCTTAAAGTCACCCGAACGACACTACAGAAGAACGTTAGCGAAAACGAGCCTCCCGCTCCACAAAACAGTCGCCACTGACAAAAGATAACCTTACCGAAACGCGCCCGAAACCTGTACGCCAAGGGACATGCTGGCTTCCAGCTTCCGTTCCACCGTACACGCCAGCGAACCTGTCTGAACAGACAGGCAGACATTCGGTGCGGGAAAATGGCATCACATTATCGTACCGTTTGCGTTCAGCTTTCAACCCAACCGGGGGAATGTGAATGGGCACAAAATGGCCGGGACGGGCTCGTTTCACGGTCGTATGGTCGTTTCGGAGCGCAGTAAATGTGAAAAAAAAACCAATGGGTAGAATAGGACGAGAGGATGCAAAAAGAGGAATAAACGAGGGATGCCTTAAAATCGCATGTAAATAGTATTCTAATGGGAGCACAAATTTATTTCAATTCCGAATTACAGCAGGATGAAGATCGCATCTCGCATCATATCCCGTTTGGGACCTGGAGGGGTTGCTATAGCAACAATCAATTCACACCTAGGGACCATACCGTGCACGCTGCTGACGAGCGTAGGCCTCACGAGCGCTGGGATTTTAAATGGAAATGGATTATTATTATGGATTTGTACCAGGATGGCTTCTTGCGTGTGCTTTCAAGCAAAATGTACCAAAAAACTTCCATCGAACAATAACAATGTAAAGCGTGGACCGTTTCTTTTTTTCCTTTTTTTACGCTGTTGGGGAACCTTTTTTCCCCAACAGACATTTAATCATTGTTTCGTGTTTAAATATCGGGCACGGGTGACGAGTTTTGCCTTTCTTTTTTTTTCTTCTTTATAGTTCTGTCCTACACTTCACCGTGTAGTAATTGCTTCTCGACATGTGCGTGAGAACCAACCGTTACAAATCTCAACTGCCCCATCGAGCCCTCTGAAAAGGGGAGTGGTGTGTACCTGCACACTGAAGTATTGGATCAGGATAATGGAATAAATTTCCCATTACCCCGATGCGGGATTTAAGACAAACAGTGGCAAAAGTACTGTGGTTTTACTCAACCCATTCCAAACGCCACACTTGTGCCGCGTTTGCCCTGGCTCTAATGCAGCTGACGGTAAATTAAAGTTCAGCCAACTCACTACCCAAAAACTAGGCGGTGTGGTGGAAACGAACCGACCGGGGCCGGTTGGGAAACATGTTCGACTAATTACGAAACAAAACTTATCCGTTCAGCTAGCTAGCATGCACATTTGCATTTTTCCGAATGCGAATCGGAACCATAAACGAACGGTTTACATTCACTCACCGCCGGGAGCGCCTTTGACACAGTTTTTGCTGCCCAAGCGTTTGCTTAATTGCCTTTGCCCTGTTGTCGGGAAGGCGGGAAAAGGGTCGGTCACAGCCGGCCGCTCGGGCTGGCTACAGTTGGTGGCTGGACGTTGAAAAATGACTGCAGTAGGCTTGACCTTTCGGGGCGGAATTGAACTCTTTCTCCCGTTCTGTGAAGTGCAGTTGCAGAAGTAGTTCAACACGAAGAAGAAAAGAGGAAAAGCCCGGAAATGCTTGGGGTCTCTTTTGATGTTTCGAGCTTAATTAAAAATAGTTCGCAACAATGTCCATGGATTTGTTGCACTTGGAAGAAGCATTTTGTTGCAATTATTTATCTGTTGGAAGAGTGATGCTAATTATTTATTTATTTACTTTTAGAAACAAGTTTTCCGTTATTTCGAAATTGTAAAATTGTAAAAAATACCAACAGTTATTTTTTTTAATTTGAAGAATAAATAACACGAATTTTTTTGCATACTTTAAGGCGCTTTTTATACGTCACTGTGGTCCTTCGAATCGGATTTTTATGACGAATCAAGATTTGTTGCGCATCTGCAACACTCATTCAACTCGGAAGTGTGAAATCATGGCACGGTCCCCTAAAAACGATCATTTGCCCCAATTTATCAAACGTCTCCATGAAATTGCTGCCAGCTGTAATAAAATAAATCCACTGCGACAACTGTTTGTCCGGCAGTACGTCCAGCGTAGAAACAACACACTGATTCTGATTTCTTTTACGATTGAAACCATTGGTTCTGTTCGCCTGTGGCTCACACCCTCGCTGGTAGAGGAGAGAAACACACTTAGGATTTTTTTTCTTCTCAGTAGTGTAAATTACATCACGTTCTTTCGGCACCCGTTTAACTAAGCGTTTTACGGCTGCAAAACTGCACAAATGAACCATAAAATGCTTCCGCCCCAATTTATGCTTCCACGTTGCGATGCGAGATCAGAGGGGGTAAATACGGTTATTTCTTCGAAATGGGAATAAAAATAAACAATTTTTTGAGACCCTATCTCACTGCAGCAACACTGACCGGTCCGTCCAGTTTGTGGTCGGAAGTAAGAGGGGCCGCTAGTCAAATGGATAAACGTGAAGTGTCGAAACGTGAGCGTGGTTAATGGTGAGCCAAAACGATCAGCAATCGTCGCACAACTATAATTGTTCAAGATTGCGATTCTTTATTCGTTTTGCTTTCTCTTCGTTTCCTTTTTTATTTTAGTTTGTATTTAACAGGCCCTTTGACAGGAGTAAGCAGGAGAAGAAGGTTACGCTTTTTGACAAACCGTGACAAATTATTGGGGGAGAAAGTATGATTGAGTATTTTCAGTTGTTGGTGGATTGGTGACTGTTTGGTGGGAAAGCATTAAAAAATTGTAAATTCTTTAATGACTTAATTTTATTCATTCAGTTCAAATCGTAATGGTGGGGATGTATCCTTCGAATGGACGAAAATAAACAAATTTTATAACAATTTTCTTACGCATTCTTCAAAGCTTAATGTTGAACTTAACAGCTTACCTGAAAAAGAAGAAAGAGCAAGTATAAGAATAGTGAAAACTAAAGTTTCCTGCTATGTAAGATATCAAATTTAACCTAAAGCAGTTTTAATTTATACAAATGTGTTTATTTTGATCAAAAACTAAGTTTCAAAAAGGAAAACAATTCATCCAACAGACAAAGAAAAATAATTCATTCACCAAAGCGATGGATTTCTTCCCTCTCAAGCTGAAATGGAAACGTCATCAAATGGGTACGCTTCTGGACTTGATGTGCACTTATCATACAGCACGCGCTCACCCTTAAGAAGTACAACGTTTTCCAAGTACCTCTCGCTCCATAACTCCGGGGTAGGGCCAATTGGCAGCAGTTGGCAGCAGTATAATGAGTTTTCCTTTCTGCCTCCCATTTTCAACGCACCATGACAGAGGCAGACAAACTTGGCCAGATGTGGGCTTGCATCGGTTTCACCATCGAATGATAAATCGACCATCAATGATCACCACTTTGTGTGTGACTCCATCACTGTGCACCGAGCAATGCCTACGCAAAAAGTACTGGAATGGTCATCACCATCGGAATGGTTGGATCAATTATCTTTGAATGAACTTCCGAGAAGCACTTTCGGTCGGTACCAATCTGAGAGTGGCAAGGGAAGGCAGTGGCAATAGGCGTTGACCCTTAAGAGAGTGATGATGATGATGATGCTGCTGCTGCTGCTGGGGCTTGTGAAAAACCACAACCCGTTGCAGGCGTTTGCTGACATAGAGAGCGCATTCTAGTGGTGGCTTTGGATTTGCATAGCATTTCTGCCACCTCGTAACGGCGATAATCAGGATAACCGATAACAGCAGCCACAACAGCCGACCCGAACGCAAAGAGCAAGAAATGAGGACACTCTCCCTCTCCACGCACAATGGTCATCGACACGGACACCAGTGTCGATTGAACAAAACGAAACACCCATTCCTAAATATGGGGAGGGAAGGTATCGTTCTAGCCAGGCTCTCAATATCCTTTAATTTACATAATCCTCCACATTGTACGAAACGGGCTTGTACACACCATCTCGAGAGGTGGAAGGCTCGTTAGCAGTTTGGGAAGATTTTTCCGCCTTAAAACAAGAGCAAACGACTAGTGGCGGTTTTTACTACTGTTACTGCGTCTGTGGACGACCGTGCTTGGCTTAAGGTAAAGTCGATGATCATGAGCCTGTTTGGTATCATTAAGTCGATGGTAAGATGGGGAATGTGCTAAACACGACCAATGGGGTAAACACGAATCGTTATTTGCTCCAAGGCTCGAATAGCACCTTTCGCTGGATTGTTGCAAATGGTTGTTTCATGCAAATGTAGCGTTTGGTGTACGTCGGACAATGTGTTGTCTAACAACAAACACAACAGAAGGAGATAAAGTGACAAAATGGTACGAAAATCATAGATTCTTATTCAATTGCATTCTCGCGGGATATAACAATCCGAGTGTCACAAAAGCCTGTAATGTGTAAACAAATTAGCTTCACTTTCTGGAACGTTTGAATAATTGTATTGACTATTTAATGCAGTTTGATTATATCTTCCTACTACATGATTTAAACTGGTTCTGTACAATTAAAACTGGCTTTGATTCCCAAGTGGATTAAAACGCTAAGGTTTAATATACCTTGAGCTCGCTGTCATGTCTTGAGAATGAGTAGTTCGTTTTCTTTAGCCACCGTTTGTTGATTTAAAATGCCTAAAGTATGTCAATCTATATCACAAAGCGAACACATTTTACCTTCTAAAGACGTACTAGATCTGAAGAAGTCGTCTTAGAGGAGTAACTTCCATGCAGGAGCTGAGTAATAAAATGTATCACTCTCATGTTGCATATTAGATTCAATTTCTTCCATCCCCCCAATGTTACCAAAGTTGCTGACAAACTACAGAAGAAGCGAGAGGCTCTGCTCTGCAAAACATTGAACAGTTTTCTTGAAGACCCCAACATTAGAACCACAAAGTAGTGAAAGGATTTTCTAGTCCCAACTGCTCACAAAAACAAGTTTGTGGGCAACCAACTACTGAACGAAAACCCTCCGTTGAAGGGAAGGATATGGAAAGAATCCGCTCTTAACCTATTCCCGTCAATCCTTTGGGGAGCCTTTGGGGAGTATTTAATTTATTCAATATTTAATATCCATTTAAGAGCAACACATCCCTTCCCTTTCTCTTTCCGGTTTCGGTGGAGAAGTTGGTCTATCGGTTATAAGACTGTCGTCTAGATTCACCCATACCGTCACTTTCCGAACGTTTAAACATTTCATTTTCCTGGTAGAATCAATCGTGTGTCCTCAGAATGTGTCGAAGAATCCTTTACCTCCAATATCTCAGCTGCTACAATGAGTTGTAACGTATCTGAAGCTCGAATTTGCTTTCGAATTCATTTTATTGCCCACTCAATCGATACTGTTCTGTACACAGGGAAGTAACTCCCACAACGTGCTAAGATGTATTTCAAGCAACTGCAACTTTCGAATGGGACGTTGGTTTTGTGGGTTCCTGCTCGGGATCCACCAAAGAACCACCAAACTCACTGCAATGAATGTTGCTTGCCGGTATCACACTTGAGATGAAATTTCCCAACCCCCCCACCGCACAAATCCTGTCGAAATGAAGGCAAACCATATTGCAGAAGCAGTCTGCTACATCGGTTCGGCCGAAGTACGGAAATTGGGTGCTCTATTATTCATGGGCGAAAGGTGTTTAAGCTTGTCGAGCTTGAAAGCGTAAGGAAACTCTTTCCACACGCCTCGAAACACACTCTTACAGCCCGCAGTTGATCCTCGCAGAGCATGGGGTGAAGGGATTTGCTATCCAAGCAGGGATGATACGAAGATGTTGTGTAACGTACATGGCAATGAATTTCCATCGATACCCAAATTCGATGTCACTTAAATGGAGAAACGTAGTTGTCGTACTCCTCCGAGACGCTGGTACGCCCTCTCCCTTAGCACGATGCGTTTGCGGTCGCACAAATATTTGCTCAACTGATTCTTGCCGAAGCATTTCACTCGATTGATGTCGACCTCTTTATGTTTACAACCGGTACACCCGTGGGTGCTGGCGAGGGAACGGGGAAAAGCCCCTTTTTCGCCCCGCTGCCAGGCAGGTTCCTGAAGGTCGTCTCGATTGATGGAAAAACAAACGCGTCAACAGTGGATGTGTATGTTGTAACCGTAGCGTTCCCGTGCACGCAACTCGTACCACTGATAAATATTTATAAATTTACAACGATAACAACGTAAAGACAACGCACACACAGAGCGTTCCCATCGACAACCGGTTGGGTCGTATCCTTGCCCGGTCTTAACAGATACCGAAGGCGTAAAAGACTCTTTGCGGTTATCCTAGGAGTGGATGTGTACCATTCTTAAAGCTGTTATAAATCAACTGTGTTTTGGCTCTCGAATGAAGGAAGGAACAAAATCTCAACCCTTTCTCGGGGAAGAAAGCTGCCAGTGACAGTACTAGACACTGTGCGCCCTCGGTGTAGCTCAACAAACCGTTACTAATGCCTCCCTAAAAGGCGCTCCCTTTGGACGAGCATCTTAAATACTTGCTACGAACGGAATGAGCACCAAAGATACTTCTCCGCCTTTCAGCGTGGTAGCATTGAAGAGGTGGAAATAGTGAAAGTTTTCACTCGTAACTCTCGTCTCATCTTGCTGTGTGCAAAGAAACCAGCCAGCTATAGCTTCAAGGACGCCGCAGGGCTTCGATGCGATAATTTATGCCAGGAATTAGGAAATGCAAATATTTATCCTCGCAAAGAATTCTTTTGAAGAAGCGATGGTTCTCCTACTCCCAGTGCGTTTTTAGGGTGCTTGTTGGCTTCTTCGCGCATTGGTGGTTTCTCACTCCAATGGTGCAAGCTGCTGTTTTGGTGTTTGTTGTAGTGAGATTGTAGGCAGACAGGCAGGTTTGGGGTGCCGAAAGCATAGGCAAATTATTTAGCAACAGTAAATAGTTGTTTGGTGGATTAACCGTCCAGGGAGAGTTGTTCACTACTTTTAGGGAAAAAATCTTTTGTTTTTGTTGTATAACTGGAGAAGAAAATAATAATTAGGCAGTTTATTAGCATAACAATTGATTGAAAAGTTTTATTTTTTATTTACATCTTCATGGTCTATTTTGACACAAATTTCAATATTATTCTTAATTATTAACTTAAACTTTTTGGAATTTAGTTCAGTTCGCATTTTCTAATAGTTTTATTAAATAAAAAAGGAAAAGCTACATACAATATTGTGGCATATTGTGGGATTTATGAATCTAAATAAAACGCACAATAAAAAGTAAAGTAAAGTAATTAAGTACAGGTCCTTAAATTAAAGGTGGATGTAGGACTAAACCCAGAGCTGTTTCAAAGCAAGAAAATAACTTGAAATTTTAATGTACCTGCCATCGTAATGGAAATATACATTTGCAGAAATGAACAATTACAAAGACTTAACCCAAGGACTGGGGAAATTTTGATGTACTGGTCAGGATTCAATAAGTGCTTTTTCTGTGAAATATTTAATGTAAATCGTTTTTATGAAGACAAAATGGTTAGTGTTACAGACGAACAGAAGCTCATAGAAACAGCTTGCCTTTAAAGCTTCATTGCTGATAATCCCAAGCTATCCCAGGAGATAGTTAACAAGCCACAAATTACAGGCATTCATCCAAACTGCTCTCCATGGGACGTTCAGTATTGCTTCTCTGAATAAAAAAAAATTGTACACTCTTCCTGGTTAAAGAATACCATCCCAGATCGATGCATTACTATCTTTCATCATGAGCAAAAACCGATCATCCCCATCCAAAACCTGTTCAAAGCCATCCTTCAAAAATTGCCCCAGACGATATTCCCACGAGCGAAATAAATTTGCTTCGATTTAATGAGCTGTCCGCTTTTCGGTTGATTTATGATGAAAGGCTGCTTTAGGCGTTGGAAATTAATAGTCCTTAGTCGGTGCTTGCATGTGTTTCCCTTTTTTTTTTTTTTGACGGACGTCGCACGAAACTTTACACGTTTGCACCCGCAAAAAAACCCGATCAAGTATCAAATGATACCGTTCACGTAACACGATAGAGTTGAACCGAGACACGCTAAGCCAGTTGTATGTACATGCTTATAATTTGAACATGTTCATAGTGAATGAGTTCCGGGTTTGTTTTGTTTCTCTTTATTGCTGCCATTAGTTTGATGTTTCGCTGCTACACCCATTGCAAGCGGTATTTCAAACGAAACTATTTGATAGACAAATTTAATTGGCAGTGAAGCAGAAAAACTCACCACTAGTGGTGTGATTTTTTAATGCTTTCTTTGCTTTATTTTTTTTTGTACCCTTGTTTCAATGCTTTTGGTGCGCCAATGCTCTAGCTGGTCGAATATTTCCACCAGTCAAACCGATCACATTCCACCAGTTGCAATATTTCGATGGCAGTGAATCCGATACACACCACGACCTTCCCGCAAAACACGAGCGGCACGAAATTTTGTATTGCCGAACAAAATGCGTCCCGTTTGAAACATGACAGAGGTTTTGGTTTCAGTCGTTCGCTGGACAGGGTAGGATAGAAGCAGTACCAGCCGTTGTATTTTTTCCAATGGAAACTAATTTCACTGCCAAAGGACTGTAAAAAAAAATCATCATATAACACTGCCTGGTACCGAGAAAAAAAAGCCATACTCGCTGTTTTTGGAGAGCTTGGGGTGCAGAGTGTGAGATAAATAAATCAAAGCGAGTCAACAACATCGAACCGAGCAGCACGCAAGCACACGAGCACTAAACGTAAAACAAATAAAGCAAAATTTTGTTGAAATGGTGATCCAACAACACAAAAAAGACGTGAGCGTAGGTTTCAAAGCCTGAAGCCATGTACCTTCAAAAAGGTAGCAAAAAAGCTAGTCAGCTGAGGTATGTTGCTCCCGCGTAGAGCATCAATAATTTAGAAAAACTGTGGCGGAAGCGTGTCGGAAATGGGAGGATAAATCGTGTTGCTACTATTGTTTCACTTTATGCTAGCACCGACAGTTGCGTTTTTGCCTTTTTTAATGCGTGTCTATGAGTTTCCCTTTTTTCTGTAAGTTCTACTTTTACCTTGATTGAAGCAGTTATGGACTGAAGAGAAAAACAACTTCAATCGTGATAGTAGTTTCGTTCACAACTTTATTGAGCTTTCCTCTGTGTCGTCTAGATAAAGTCACAAATGTACTCGTTCGGCGATGTTTAAAAGAGTGCACAGTTGTGTATTGATGTCAAAAATAATTGTACAATTGGTTTTACAATTATAATTTTCGAGCGTCAACTTTACATGAGCGTAGAAAATTGTTGTCTGTGTTAAACCATTTATTTCATTTTTAAATGTGTTTTCAAGCATTTGACTTTTCTGTTAAGTGTAATATTTTGTGATCTTGGCTTAAACATTGGCCAACAAATGATGAATAGAATGGCTAAATTACTCAAACTATTACACTCTACTGTATTCTCCTATACATATGTATAGTCTCCTATTATACATATGTACTGATTAAACTCCTTTTTAAAAGTTATTTTATATTATTTTTTCTATTTAACATACAACTAAAAAATGGCAAAACACCTAAACATTCAGCAACACAGGCGATTGAAATCGACATTCCAACAAATCGTTTCCTTGTTTTTACTAGGTTTTTTTTTTAATCCACTTTACCTATACAACTCCCTAACCAGTAACACCCTTCTCTACTGAAGTAGATGGCGTGACCAAAACTACCGAAAGCTTGGACCGTGTCCTAGTGTAGTCGACGATTGTCGACTCGACGCAAAAAACAAAACACCAAACTCCTCGATACCAGCAAATACATGCTGTTTTGCTGTCGGGCTGTCGCAGACTATTTAGCCACTGGTGCGGAAAAATGAAACCTTAAACAACTTCCTCGATTTCGAAGGTTTTGGTTCGCCTGTTGACGGGTCCCCCAGCAGGATCGTGACGGGAGGTTAATTTTGAGGTGCGTGTTTTCGATGCCCATGAGAGGAAAGTTTCACACTTTCGTTCGGCAAGGGTAGGGAGGGAGGAAGGACGGAAATGCACATGAAATTTGCATGCTGGTGGAGTACGGTCGGTTTGCATGAGAATGTGAGGATTTGCAAAGGAAGTGTAGACACTGAAAAATGTATCGATTATTCGGTGCATTATTTATTGGAATAATAATGAGTTCACTATTTATAAGTAAAGTAAAATGAAATATGTTTCCACTATTTTTAAAACCATTAATAAAAGATACAGAATTGATTAAATATTGCAATTGGATTGAAAAATTATCCTGCTCAACATGAAGCAAGTTGCGGCCGTAGGTACATTTATCAGCACAGCGGTCTCCAAAAGACCGTATCGATAAAGCGTGTATCCCTCTCGTACACGTACACTGCCAAAACAAAACTGGCCCCTCAACACACCCATGACCGGGTCGTCATAATTCGCTTCAATTTCCCTTTGTTATGCTTCTGTCGCGAAACGCACCCACATCAAGCCCCTCCCCCTCGGTCATAGCATCCCAGTCGCGGGTGGTAAGCAAACGCAACACACAACCCCAAAAAACAAAAAAGGTGACAGCCGCTGGTGGTTTGTTTTTGATATTAATTGCTTGTGACCGAATAATAATGAAAAATGTTTACCGTTGATTGCTCTCAAGCTTCAACCTGGTGGTACACACCGCCCCCCCCCACTCCTAGCCGAATCAAAACTGTTAACTGGTCCGTTGTGGCGTACAGCGAAATGGGCTGAAAGCTTTGGCATTGCTGTTTCGCAATGAACTGAACAAACCGAAGCACTTGCGCATCGAAATGGAAAGATCGATGGGCGGCGACCTAACCCGCGTAATAAATCGTGATCGGCATAAATTTGCACTATCGACACGTTTTTCATGTCATCAAGTGAACGGAGGTGGTAAAGGTGCTGGGTTGCGAGTGGGTTGAGGTTGACAGGCCAAATTTCCCAACTCAAAAGAATCGAACATTGCGTTTGCGATTCGACAGCTCGAGAGAAAAGGAGAGAGAGATGGCGTGATAGTTGCTTTTTTTTTTGTTTCTAGTGTACTTTTTCCGGTTTGTTTCGAAGCAAGGAAGACAGCCGGTAATGGTGATGAGTCGCATGAGTGGCATTGAAGGATGGCGCTAAATTGGGCGCAAGATAAGGAGGCAAACGATTTTATATTGCAAATTTCCAAAGGTTTTTTTTTTGGTTGCTCTTTTTCCGTCGGTAATTATTATTCATCGAAGTGAAAGTGTTTCTCGTTTGCATGTTAGCCGTGACGGAACTATGATCTGATTTTTTATTAGCGTGACAGAATACAGAAACGTAGCCCTTTTGGATAATAAGTGAAATTCTTACATTAAAACATTGCTGAAATAAGAAAAAAGGAAACCAAAACGTCAAATATTTTCAGGTAAGCTTCATATTCTTGAAAGATTTGATATACATTTTTAAAAAGTACCATTTTTATATTTTCAGCTCAGTTAAAAAGAAAGCTTGAATTTCAAACTTTAAACAGTTTTTTGAAATAAACAAATATTTTCAAATTTAAGAAACATTTTGCCAAGTGCCATTCTGATGAAACCTCTGAGAAGAGATTGACAACGATACAAATATGATAAGTCCACAGTTCAAATCTATCCCTACCTTTAAGTACACTTTCCGAGTAGTTTAAAATCGTGATTTGGTTAACTCAACCAGTCTGATTACTCCTTTTAAAATAACTTTGGATCGTTGTTGCTCAACTTCGTTACACCTCTTAAGGAAAGCGATTCACACTAACTATCAGCAGACACTTCCATCTAAATCGGTACGACACTGTTCAAACGCTTAATCAACAGCTACTTACGACAAAACTCATAACGCCTGTGATTGAGCAAAACCATTCGCGCCCTCTCTCTCTCTCT
>KB703693.1:0-21646 GCA_000349165.1 Anopheles christyi | reverse complement strand
TGCTGTACCAACGGAGGTTCAGGACCCAACTGTTACGTACCACCACCGCCCACTCCTCCACCAACTCGGCCACCTCCACCACCACCGGCATGCCCTGCTGGAGGTGTTCCACCATATTGCTGTACCAACGGAGGTTCTGGACCGAACTGTCTTATACCAACGAGACCTCCGACTAGCCCTGCACCTAGCTGTCCTAACGGTGGCGTACTGCCTTTCTGTTGCACTAACGGTGGCCAAGGACCGAACTGCGAAGTTCCGTCCCACACTCTGGAGGAAGATGGCTACCATTACAAGCGGCCAAACAAACCGTTCACGTTCTAGCTTTAGATGGTACCGCGAGTGCTCAAAAGCAGTGTACTTTATGTTCATTTAATTTTGTCTTTACTATTTGTTTAAGTTGATTCGTTCATCTGTGAATAGCAATAAATGTAAACCCCTCTCTACTCATGTACATTTATAACAAATCCATGGTATACATTATTTCGGGAAAGATTTCCACAATGAATCCCCTTTTTTCGCCCACTTACCAATCAATTTCTCTCAGCTCTTTAGAAAACGACTAGCAATGATGAAGTGGATGGTCTTGAATAAACACACAACAGGAACTTTCTGCCCTCTTCGAGCATTTCTTTTGTAAAGTGATAAAATCGTTACGGAACTGAACATTCACTTTACTTCTCATATTCATGACGATGCGAGAAAGAAACACGACTCAGCACAGATGTTCGATCGCAGTACTGAAGACGAGGCTGTAACCGTACATCTTGACTTTGACGTGCTGCAACAGCCAATTGTCAAACAACAGTCAATGGCGTCTTTTTTCACGATATCGGCAAAAATAGCAAAATTGTCCTGTTTGGTGACTGCAAATTTTCATACACCGTGTAAAGCAAGTAGCCCGCCACCAATGCCGGTTGCTTGGTGCGATAGTTACGTTTTAGTTGTTTTCCTTTAGTTATTGTTTTTCACCGGGTTTGTGTTGGACGATGGAAATACCAGCTCCATCACCACCAAATGGTAAGTTGGTCCCCGCAAGCTTGACCGTTCTCATGTACAGAGGATGAGGTTCCTGTGAACCGTTTTGATAATGTGATTTTACTGTTTAGATATCGAACTACGGAACATTATCGACAAGCTAGCCGATTTCGTGGCACGCAATGGACCAGAGTTTGAGTCAATGACCAAATCGAAGCAGAGAGGCAATCCAAAGTTTGCATTTCTGTACGGCGGCGAATTCTTCAACTACTACCAGTACAAAGTGATAACAAAGCAAGCAAGTAAGTTCAACCAACACACGAACAGGTCGACGGTAGATGGCCAATTGTTTCATATTTGCGAGATGTGCTTATACACTGTCCCTCTGCCACCGTTTTCCTGTGCGCAATAGTGATGAAGCAGCAGCAACCACAGCAAAACATGTCATTGCCTCCGTTGATGGGACAGCACGGTATTCCTCCACTGTTGGCGGGATTCGCCCAGCAACCGCCACCGCAAGCACAACTACCACCAACTGTCGCTATGCAGCAGCACCAGCAACAGCTCCATCATCAACAACAGTCACAAGCGCAACTTCCCGGCCAGCTGCCGCCTCCGTCATCGAATCCGAACGGAACCGGATCCACCAACACGATGCATCAAATATGGTCCAATCCACCTCCGGTGAATGCGGGACCGCCCAACAATGCAGCGCAGCTAGTTGTCAACAACATGAACAGTCAACTGGCGGCTCAGCTAGACGCACTGACCAAGCAACAGCAAACCCTAACCGAACAGATACGGCAGTCGGAAATGAATCTCACTGCTCAGCATGGGGTACGTACAGGAAGGCAAAGTACCTACTTCCTCCTCAATCAGCTTGAGCTAAACGATCCGATCTTGTGTCTTTCGTAGGTTCTGCTTCAACAGCAACAAGTGCAGATTGACGAAGCCCTGAATCGGGCGCAAGAAGAAATGCTTATCACCCAGTCCAAGGAGTACAATATTCCACTGCACGAGTTTGACAGCAAGCTGCAGCCGATTATCGATTCCTGCACGAAAGATAGTATATCGAACGGTAAGTTCGCTCGTTCGCTGTTTCGTTCGTTTTCTTTCGGTTGACATTCGCTAAAAATGAAAACAAAACAACGAAAAACTCTCCCCCCTTTTTACTTAGCCGACTTGACGTGCTTGAAAATCCGTATTTTCCTCTGACGATCCCCCTTTGGTCCCGGTATCACTATGTTTCCTTTGTTGTCCTTTTTACTCCTCCAAAACAAATTTATAAAGTGTAGTTCGAAAGATACGTTTGGCATAATTGAAAAAGCATATTTTGAAATAGTACCTAAAATTATTAAACAAATGAATCTTCCTGGTAAATGCTAGAACCAGATTAACTCAAGTTAAAAAACTATATTATACTGTTATACTGTAAAAGATGAAGTATAAAATTAACAAATCGCCCACAATTGATGTCTACAAACAATTTCTTTATTGTATGAAAACCCAATTCTAGTATCACCATTTTATATGTTACCTCTAGTTTAATTTCGTCGTTTATCTCAATTATACATCGTGTGTTAGTGCTCACGTTGCTCAAATTGTTGTGTTGGTCACTTTCCTGCTATTTCCGCACAATTTTATCTAAAATATCCTTCCCAACCCCCCCTAAATACCCACACAATATGCATTATCAAACCTAACTCTATCCCACGTTTCTAATGGCAAATTTCAATCTACATATATTTTTTTGTTAATTACAATTTTAGGAAAAGGCTGGATTTTACAGCATTGTACCGATTCGGGAAAATGTCAAATTATTTCGCAGTATCTTTTGAGAAAGTAATCATCATTATGTGTACCGTTTTATATTGCCCTATATATAAAATTGTTGTTTTTTTTTTTCTTACCCTATGTTATGTTATGTTTTGTACCATTTCGGTATCGAGTTTTAAAATTCACCATCCGCTTGTCGCGGACACGTGTATGTGGCCGGTTTCGCTAGTGTTCGAAAGGGTTCAAAACGCTTGTTTGAAAAAAGGAACACACCCTCCCAAGCGCCCCCCGGGGGAGATGTTAAAGCGATATTGTAACGTTACATAATTTTTCTGAGTGTGCAGCCAATTCGATATTTTATTTTTCATACGTTCCAACCATTCGCATGGAATACTGTAAATCGAATTCGGTGTTGTGCTCTTGATTGATAATAGTCACCCTTAAAGGCCTCAGTCTCAGTCTTCAATTAATTGTAAAACCATTCTCGTGGTACAATCTCTTCGATTTGACAATTAATAAAGAAAACCCCAAAAAGAAACGCATTGCGATCGCAACCTTTCGAACAATCGAACCCGGCAGTGCTGATGAATTTTGCTAACGAGCAGGACAACAGCCAAAAAGACCTTAGCGAACTTTCGTTTTTCCGATCTTTATCTATCTACTTATAGGGCGTTAATAGCTGGAGTTTTATTTACGCAAAAATTGCACCTGATATATTTAGTAAATGATGTTATACATCATTGGTAAGTGCTCATGCTTTTTTCTTTTCTTTGTATCTGTTCAAAACCTACCCCAAAACGTTTCTTTCAACATCTTTAGTAGTTGTAGCATTACGTGGAATGTTTAAAATTTGTCAGCAAAACACTAGATTCGCTCATTTTGCCACATCCCTTTTCATCCCTGAAACACTAATATCAAAGCGATCTTTGAATAATTAAGAAAATCTATTCGAGTTTCAATTATACTTACTAAACCATTGCCCTTGTATGCCAAGTGTATTGTAAACATATAACGTAAGTTTGCTTAAACACTTAATTAATTATTGAAATCAGTAAAGAAAATAAGTTAAACCTCATTCATCGAGAGTATTGCAACACACTTAACGTTAGCTATAGTACCTCTTGTGTGCACCGTCTTCCTAACACACATGCTCTTCCCAATCACCTGCTAATGCGCGAATTGGCTTGAATGCTTTGTTAGTGCCCAGCGTTTTTAAAAAAAAAACAACCATACTTAGTAACAAATCTTGCAGCATCCGGAAAAACGCCGACGAGCTGAAGAAATGTCTGGAAAGCGCGGTAATTCCAATGTTCTGCAACGCACAGATAAGTAAGTTGGCCAGCAATGTCCGTAAAATGGTTGCCCCCTGGGTTTGTTATTATTAATACATCTTATTTTCCATCTGTATAGCCGCCAATGACGAACAAAGGGTGAAGCTTACCAAGCTCCTGTCGTTGTGGGAATCGAAGGGGAACTTTTTCGATGCCTGCGTCATATCGAAGCTGAAGTCTCCTCCTTCATCGCTGCAGGAATACCAGACCAGTCTGGTAACACAGCACGCCAACGTTGTTGCTGCGATCACTCAAGCCACGAAGACTACGTTTGAAAAGTAAGCATCTTTGGGTTGACAACTTTTTTGGTTTACAATTATTGAAACAATTTTTGTTTACTGCTCTACAGCTATCAACAACAACATCAAGCCTTTGTGCAACACGCCACTCAGCAAATAACGATACTGGAAAAGCAAAAGCAACAACATCTCGAGCAGCACGCTCGTAAGACCGGTGCTCACGGCGGTCCCCTGGCAGGAGCACCTCCTCCCCTGCTTCCCGAACTGATGGCTGCCGTTGTCGGAGTGAACAGTGGTGGTCCCATCAATGGAGGATCGGGCGGTGGGCTGGTGGGTCCAACACTTCCTTCCACCGGACCACCGGGACAACCACCAGGACCATCACAAGCAGGTGACCGAGGTGGTCCTCCTCCGGGCGCTAACGGCGCAGGGCAGATTCCTTCCCTTCTCGATCAAAACATAAACTTTGGCCTACTTTCGGCGGCACTACAGAAGCTGAAAAATATTCAAGATAGCGGGCCACCCGGTGGTGTGTCCGGTGTTGGAGGGAATGGGAATAACATCGCTCCACCACAGGCACCTCCGGGGGGCCGTGACGGGGAGGGCAGTGGAGATTATACGCAGCCACCGCCCAACTTCCCCATTCCGGATCTTTCACGACCTCCGCCCAACTTTCAGTACGGTGCCGCCAACCATCCACCGCCAGGTGATGGTTTGGGCGGTAACAGTAACAGTGGTATGCCTCCGGAACTTCGTCACTCTCAACATCATCATGATAATCGGTCGATTGATGATTGCGATGATCGACAGCAGCAGCATTCTTCATCGAGTGGTATGATGTTGGATGACCGTGATCGGGACGATTACTCTCAGGACGATGGACCACCGGAACATCAAGACGACCAACAAGATCAGCAGCAGCAGCAAGAAGAAACAGAAGTGGTCGCTCCTCCTACACCCGTAAAGATTCCGTACTTTGAGCTCCCGGCCGGTTTGATGGTCCCACTAATCCGGCTCGAGGATTTTAGCTATCATCCGCTCGATCCGGATGAAATTCGACTGCCGCCACCAACACCGACCAACGATCGATTGGTGAGTGCCGTTGAAGCATTCTACGCTCCACCAAGCCACGAACGTCCGCGAGATGGGTACGTATATGTTCCACAGTTTGTGTGTTTCCCTCTTTCCGCTTTACTGATGTGTTGTTTTCGTTTTCCGCATGCAGCGAGGGTTGGGAAAAGCTGGCCTTATACGAGTATTTCAAGGTGAAAAATGCATCGCGCAAGCAGAAAGAAGATGAAATCGAACGCGGAATGCGCGACCGGTCCCGATCACCTTCCCCAATCGATCCGGATTTGTTAAAGGCAACGAAAAAGCAGAAAAAGCGTACCTATCGCTCGAAAAGTCGATCCCGTTCGCGCTCACGCTCTCCGGGCGACAATGGTGCACTGCAGGGGAGTGTGCAGCAGCCGATGCACGGCCGTAATAATCAGCGCCATCACCGTAATCATCGATCGCGAAGCAAATCCCGGTCGCGTTCACCCAGATCGCCCGCCAGACGATCTCCTTCGTCCGGTGCGTCCTTGCCAGGATCTGTCAGGCCTAGCCGAAGTCGATCGCCTGCTCGTCGAGGTGGTGGTGGTGGTGTTGGAAATAGTGACCGGGATCATCGTGAACCACGTGGTGGAGGAGGAGGTGGCCGTGATCTTAGACGATCTCCAACACCCCCCAGCTTCGGTGCTGGTGGGTACATGAAGGCGGCTAGCAATTTTCTCGACGAAGGCAGTAAAGCTGGTGGCAGCGGAATCGGCCCTGGTGGAAACCATCAGTTTCACAGTGTAATGAAGGGTGGGGGTGGTGGCATCGGTGGTGGTCCTAGTGGCACCATGGGAGGTGATCGTATTGGGTTGGGCGCTACGATCGAACCGATGCGACAAGAGGCCTACAATCCGGCGGATCCTTACGAAAGCTTTCGTAAGAATAAAGGTGCAGCATTCATAACGCGTATGAAAGCGCGAGCGGATGAGCGAAACTAGTAAGGATGATATGGATGGTGGAGAAAGCAGAATACCATCCACCAGTCAAATTGCGCGGGCTTCCCCTTCTTTGCCCGTGTTAAAATAATACTATCTGTGTAAGAGCTCTAGAGATTGCATATGAAAAATAAATGTAGACTAACATTGTGTCGAGAAAACAACGATATGTGTGTCATTTCGAAACGACGAATTTCACATTCGACGGGTATGAACAATTTTCGGACTAAGTTTCGCATAAACCTTTAACACAAAGCAACTTGAACGCGGATCTAAAAGGCCCACTATTGCCTGTCCATCCTGGATTATCACCTTGAATCGCTATATTTACGGTCCAAAATAAATACTGGTAAAATAATAATGAAGAAAAGTACACATTTTTCCACTGGATCCTTTAAAACGCAAAATTTTGCCAGCTTGACGCGAGTTGAATGCCTTATCCGCTTTCAGCTGTATGCATGCCATCTATTGTTTGCGGACATAATTTCTACTGTTTATTGTTTGTGTGTGTTTTTGTTGAATTATTGTAATGCTCACCTTCATGTGTGATGCGTTTGCAATGTGTCGTTAGCTACGTGTGAAAATGTTTCTTACATCATTTGTTCTGTCTTTGTCACTCTTTTTCTCTCGACTTGATCATGTGACATCAGTGATCGATCAGTTGAATCGGTTCAAAAGTTTATTAGAGCTTTTTTTTTAATGAGCACAGCCGCACCGAACAAACCGTTTTCCCCCACGACCAGTTCCCTTCATTTAGTAATTTCGTTACATTGTTTTGTAACAGTATACCTTTTTTGTAATAATTGTATATGTTTGCATCGATTGGTAGTTGTATAATCCAGTATAATGTATGGACTATTTTAACCCCGCGCAGTGTCGTTGAACGGGCACAGGCAACGAACGGCATTGGGGAAAACAAATTAGGGAGAAACGTGTTAAAATTATGTATATGGTACAGAAAAACCACAGAATTCTCTTTCCTTCCCTGTTTTTGTCTCTGTTGCATGCCACTTCCGAAACTCTCGCCCGGTTTTACTATCAATTTTTTTAAATTTTGAATTCTGCGCGCAGACAATACCGTACCAGCGCTTTCTACACTTAGAATTTTGTTCAGCTCATATTTACCGTCTTTTAGCAAGCAAATTTGGTATTATGGTTTTGGTGATGCATTACTGAAAGCAAATGCTTCACATTCTCGCCTCTTCTTTCCGCTATTTTTGTTGCAATGGATTTTTTTAGCTGTTCTTGCTTTACTATGTATGATTAGGTTTCGTTAATTAAAACATTCCTCTTGGAGGCTTATTTTGTAGGAGAAGAAAGACTGTGCCTTACGCTTGGGATAGCGTTGTGGTTGGCATCCGACTGATCGGACGCGCCGCAACAAACGCGCACAACTTACGATGCGTGCAGCAGGTTGCGAAATTATGCGGCACCTTTTAACTCAACGAAAAACTATCGTTTCACGTGGGTGGGCCATTATTAAATGTTCATGCTCTTAATGACGTAATGCACTATTAGCGCAAACACAACGAACCCCACCAACACAATCAGATTGGTGTAGAGCGAGTGCCAAATGTTGCTATCATCGATACCGGATCGGCCACCCGCCACAAACATGCCACCGTCCGGCGTTTCCGCCTCACCGATGACACCATCTGCCCCATTGCCTCCATTCTCCGCACTAGCAGCGGCCGCCTGTTTCCGTTGTTCCTCAATCTTCTGCAACCGTTCGCTGATTTCCTCGCAAACCTCGGGAAATAGCTCCTGGAACACCTCATTTTTCATGTTAAACTCAAGCGACTGTTGTGCGTAGCGCCGCTTTTCAGCCGGCGTCGTTTCACACGAACCCATCGTCGGCGTTGACTCGAGCATAAAGCTCAACAGGCCGGTCAGGATGGTAGCTACGGACCAGGCCGGATTCCACGTGTCCGGATGGAAGTCCGATATGCTTAGACAGAGCCGTTTATTTGTTTTGAACCGGCCGTTCGGGGTGGTCATATAGATGGAAGGGGGCTTAAATGGGAACTCCTTGGTGAACAGTAGCGTCCCGTGGTAGTAGCCGCCGTAGTACGGTGAATCTTCCGGGCCCTTGATCACATAGTGCCATTCTAGGATGTTCGAAGGTAGTGGTTCCGCTGTGATGTATGGTACTGGAGGGGGAGAAAAAACGAAACTATTTGAAAACGTTTAAGCGGACGCGTTTCACCGCATACCTGGATCTCTTTTCAATCGCATGTAATCCTGTTTTAGCCGGCAGGTGGCAGTCGGTTTTTGGTTCGTCATCGTGGCACTTTGTGTTTCCTTACGACTGTATACTATTGCTTCTAATGTACCGGGGCACCTGATAGAGTTGTGACTTAATACGACAGTTTTTTTTGTTCCTGTTCTTAGATAATGACGAGCAAAATATTGTCAAAATAATATTGTTGATTGTTTGTTGAAGGGGGGCACTACTGCACACCAATATCAGCAGATGCGAGTGAAAACCAACCTACTATGATGACTGCCTTCCACGGGTTTTGTTTTTACCAAATCCTGTGTCGGACTGAGACTATTACAATTCGGGTTTTCTTCAAGGGCCTTCTCGATATAATTGTTTACAGCGACAAACTTTCACCTTGAATCAAGCCTGTTTTTTCGGTAGGATTTCTTCCGTAAGCTCTATATTCCACCATCCGTTGCTCCCTTCCAGTGGCGTCGTTTTGCGTAGCACAGCCGATTTACGGTGAAAATGTACACAATACGAAAAACTAATCACCAGATGCACCCAAGAGCTTCATCATTACTACACGTCAGCGTTAACCATATCCGTGAGTTCACACCGCCGTCCCTTTATTACGCAGATTAGTATTGCCGACGCAGCTTGACTACGGGATGCGAAAATACAGCCTGATGGGCACACACAGATCCCTCGGATAGTGTTGGAAATATCGGATTGACACAAGTGCACTCGACGACGAACGGGGCAGAAAGTTTCTGTTAATCACTCCAAAGCGAATTCCACATTCCTCGATGGCAACAAAAAATAACACCACCGATGCAGGAAAAACATCAAAACAATTTGACAGACACGAGAAAAACAATCCCTGTCAATGAAGATCGATTGCAGCTGGGCGAAAATTATATAGTTTTCCTGCAGTTTGATGTAATCTAGCGCCGTTCGTCCGTTTTTACTAACTTTTTCACTTGTTGGAAAGTTAACCAACTTTTTCAAATCAACCAGCGGCAATGTTTCTACAACATCTTTATCGCTCATTTCGTCATCCAAGCTACTGACTGTAAATAAAAATAGTTTGCATGACAATTGAATGTAAACACGACTGTCGGAAAAACACAAACGAGCAAAAAAAGAAAAACCAAAAAGAATTCACCGGGACAAAATGTGTGCGAGAAAACAATCTCCTTGGTAGTGAAACACATCAACACACATAAATGGAATTTTTGCAAGAAGCGGTCCTGCTAGGCATCGATCTGTTAGTGCTGGTAGTGTGTAGCAATCAATACTATAAACTCAGGAAAAACTGCCGTGCATTGAAGGTGAGAAAGATAAACAAATTCCCTTGTCCTCCACCGGAGGGTTGTGGAAAGAAAAACAGACCGTACGATTATGTCATACCGTGTCGTTTGCCGTTTATTTTTTTTAAACTTGTTTTAGGATGCTCCCCAACTACCGATCGATGAACAGCTGGCCGACCAATTGCGCAAAGAACCAGAGCAGAAGCTCAAATATGCTGTTATCCGGGGAAGCGTCACCCCCATCGGGACGGCCCTGCGCAGCACAATGTCCCCCTCAGTCACTGGTGTGCTGCAGACGATGACCTTAACGTAAGCAAGTTGACCCGCTGTGACCTACTATGCAAAAACAAAACACATTTGCTTTCCACTTTGCAGAGAGCATCGAGTCGCACGTGCAATGTTTGGTTTTTGGCAAGAAGAGAAACAAATCATACACGTATCAGCGAACGAAACGCCGTTCAAGATCGTTAACGGCAAGCAAGGCGTAGAGATCGTGAGCGGGCTTTCTGCAGAACTGCTCGACATGGACACAGTGTACGAAAACTACGAGCCCTCCTCACTAACCGTGTTCGATCATCTGTTCGGTTTGTTTTCGGGCGTTCGACAAAAGGGCCTCCAGACGACGGAAGAGATGCTACGAGACGGTAGCTTTATTACGGCCGTTGGAGAGCTCGAACTGGACGACGGCGGGGTCCGATTGCATCCACCGTCGAACGGATCGCCAATGTTTCTTACCACGGCTACAAAGAGCACGCTGCTAAAGCGCTTGGAAGAGGCCAAGTCTTCCACCCTTCTAAAGGTGATCCTGTCCGGTACGATATCGGCCGTGCTGATCGTGTTGATTACACGCAAGCTGTACAAGCGCAAAAAGCAGGAGTGGGAAGAGACTAAACTGCGCAAACAGCTCGAGCAGTCACGTGCAACCCGCCGGGCACGGATGCGATCGACCGTCATCAGCGAAGATCAGCTGTGCGTGGTGTGCATTGTGAATCCGAAGGAAGTGATCTGCTTGCCGTGTGGGCACGTGTGTTTGTGTGAAAATTGTGCGCAGAAAATCAGCTTACACTGCCCAGTATGCCGAACGGTGATCGAAACCAAAGCGGCGGCGTTTATTTCGTAAATGTATGACTGTAAAAGAAGTTACCATGATGTTTCCTTTTCATTTTTCGCGTGATTTTTGCTTTACTGTTGTCACTTACTAAACGTTGAACGTGTATAATATAGTCGGGTAAATTTAGGCTTTAATGGCAAGCTTTTACTCGGAATGTAACAACAATGCATCGGTTGCATTAGCCGCAAGATTAGCCTTTCATGATACGCTCATAGCCACGCTGGTCAAGGTACATCCGCTGGAAAACACGATACTTTCGCTCGTGATAATCGCGATTACTGTCCCTCATGTCTGGTTTGACCACCTTTGCACTACCACCCATGCCAGTTGCTGCCAGCTATCGGAATGATGTTTAAATATGATAGAGATAATAGAGAAACCTTAATTTAAAGGGGCGTTGTACAAACCTCTAAACTGTTGTAAATACCAGCGGCATACGCTCCCATCATAGCGGATCCAAGCAGTACAGCTTCCGGTTCGCTGGGAAGCAACACTGGAACTGAGCAGATGTCGGCATGTGTTTGCACAAATAGAGAATTCTTGCTTAAACCGCCACACAGCAATATCGACGTGATTGGCTCTCGTCCGGAAGACTCCAGCACTTGAAGTATGTGTCGCGTTCCGTACTTAACAGAGAGAAGGGAAGAAATTCAAATCGAAATAGCGTTAAACATGTATGCACACTTGCTACGGGCTTGGATAAACTTACAGCCAGTGCTTGCATGAGTGCGAGATAAATAAGCGCAAGATTTTGAACATCCTTTGTCATCGTTAGACCCGATATCATGCCCTTAAGGTTGGGATCGGCCAACGGAGACCGATTGCCGTGAAAGTCTGGCCAAACGTGCATGTCGATCGTTAATCGGTGAACCGAGCATTCTCCCTGCCTCGTTGCCAGCTCATCGAGGAATGTGTTGAGAAAGGTATAAATCTTCCCGTTGGAACCATGCTCGCTTAGCAGCCGTTCATAGCACGGGTGAGTTTGAAGAATGTAATCGATCAATACGCCCGTTGCACTCTGACCTGCCTCGTTCAGGTATAGGTTCGGTATGATCGCATGCTTGTACGGGCCCCATATACCAGGCGCAAGTACCGGTTGCTTGGTAAGGCTCATGTGGCATGAGGACGTTCCACAAATTATGGCCATTTTAGAGGTGACTCCACTCTTATCACCTGATGCCCCTGATGGTCCTTCGCAACCTAGAAGTGCCAATGCTCCAGCATGAGCATCAATCATTGAACTAGCAACCGCTGTCCCAGGGTTTAAACCAAGCTCTTGGGCCGCCTTCTCCGAAAGTCCTCCATCGATCGGTGCGCCCGGGTTTGATACGTGCGTACCGATAAGCCGCCAGTTGTTGATCCGTAAATCATCGCTCAAACCGATCGCTTGTAGGAAATCTTCCGACCAACTGCGATTCTCTGCATCATAGTTCCACTTGCAGACGGCAGAACAAATCGATCGACAATCGGCTGCAGTGGCGCGAAATGTAAGGTAGTCGGGCAGATCGAACAATGCACCAACTTTGGTCCACACCTCGTTGTACATGTTTCGTTTGAGCCACAGCAGCTTCGGTACTTCCATCTCGAGCGAAATGCTACCGCCGACGAAATTGAGCATTTTATGGTGTGTCGAGTTAATGAAACGGGCTTCTTCCTCCGCTCGATGATCCATCCAGAGGATCACATTGCGCTGGTTATCCTTCGATGATGGGCAGACAGTTAACGGTTGCATCTCACCATCGAGAACAACTAGCGAACAAGTTGCATCAAACCCGATGCCTTTAATGTGTTCCTTTGCATACCCGGAAGTAACATTCTGGAATGATTGGCGAAGATCATGAAGTTAAAAAATTGCGTCATTTTACACTCATTAAATATTTGTGTCGTTTTAAGCATTTTGATGTTTTAATCATCAATAAAAGGTCTCAACCACTTGGTCATATGCGTCTTCCAGAGCACTTCCTGGGGGCAATAAAAACATGGGCTTATCTCACTGTGTACCAGCTGTCTATCAGCGCCCTACACCATTAAACTAATCGTAGAATTGTATTCTCAGTCAAACAATCGCTCTTAAACCGATCATAAACGCGTCATTAGACAAGTGCATCTGTCCACCTCTTTTCCCCCGTTTCCGTTTATTAGTACGTTAACGCATATTCGCAACACACACGCTGAAGATCACCTTGACACACTCGCAAACCGCTGACCAAATATCTTCCGACGATTGTTCGTAGTAATTGGGCTGGGTGTTCCAAGTTTGAATGGACTTTACGCATGTCTGCAACACCTCACCCTTGCTGGTAACTAGTGCAGCTCGTGCACTGCCAGTTCCAACATCCACACCAACTAGATACGCTTGTTTGCTGGTCATTCCGATGATGGTGATTGCAACTTTCACCTTTTCTGTATTTGAATCTCCCTACTAAAAACGCGTTTACATCTGCGAAGTCTGAAAGTGTACTGAGGCGAGCGTGTGCTCCAATTGACCTCGAGGTTTGTATCGTCGTCGTCATCAACGTGGTTTCGGGCGGTTTGGTGGCCGGTACAGAGTGTGCTGGCGGTTTTGTTATTATTTGATGATAAAGCTTACACTCACTTACAGGGTGGCTCGTGAGTCGGATTCAAATTTACAAATCACTGGATCTCTGTTTGTCTTCTTAATCTTAGCATCGATTTATAGTGTTGTACGCTTAGAGCATTAATAGAAACGGTAACCACGTGCAGAGGACGGCGCTTTCCCGCCACGAACTTTTTTTTTTGTTCTAATTTGGACAGAATTGTGTGTGAACTGCAGTTCGGATTGTTTCGTATATTGCATGCAATATGTTTGACAGCTCCAATCAAAATAACAACAGAAAGTTGTTTACGTTTCGAAACACGTTTTCATTGGCTTTGCCGAGTACGTTTTACAGCGGTGAATAAATGTAAAAGTAAAGCGTTTAGATGTAACTCAAGCTATTGCTTCATTACGTTGCTTTTTAAAAAAGATAGCTCTTGCACGGCTGTAGCTTAGAAAGTCGAAATGGTTCGAGTAAAGCACAGGTAACCAGCGTGTTCGCCATTCATCATGCGATCCTTAGCCATTTATTTTTTCCTTCCTTTCAGGTATATTTTGGTTCAAATACGATGCAACCATCGGCCGGAGAGTGAACCGGTGTCTATTGCATCGTACGCACTGCAGGTTTACCTTCGCCAGCAGATAGAACGTTACTACGGAGAGTTTGGTATCGCCAGCATGTTACGGCTGAATGTGATATACTTCAACGCGAAAACGCACCTCTGCATCATACAGTCTAGGCATGGTCCGCATCGTTTCATAACCAGTATTCTACCGCTGCTCACGTTGGTAAGTGCGATGCCGCATGTCTCGTGTATTAATCTTAATGAAGCGGGCTTTGGTTTACAGGCCGGTACCGACATGGCGCGCTATCGGACGCTCTATGTGGGAGCAACGCTGCAGCAGTGTAACAAGTTTATCATCAAGTATCAGCAACGCTACATCAACAAAACCATCGGCAACTATCGGGGACTGGTGCAAAAGCAGAAGATGATTGAGGAAGTTACGAAAATGAAGAAACTGTAGCGTAAGTTTTGTTATCGATCTACACCCTCTTTTTTATTAGAACCTAGGCATTTCTCGCCCTGTACAAAGTGAATAAATTATTGCACGGTACGTTGCCACCGTGTAATATGTGAAAGGGAAAAGGCGTCCGCTCGTGTCCGTCCAGAGTGCAAGTTCAGTCCAGGTAGTCAGTATCACAGAATCCACCACCAGCTCTGTGAGCCACGGTGGGCACGGGTCAGTGTTTGTGTCTCTGTCAGGTCAGTCTTGTACCAGTTTCAACCTCTTCCTATATCTCCCTCAGCCCACACACACACACCAATGGTAGTTTAGTAACAATCGTCATCACACTCCTTGCAAACGTACTTCAACCGGGAAGAGGCTCCACCGACTCCGCACGTGTTGTTGAGGAAATCGCTCAAATTCGACGACAGTGACAACAGATGCTCGTTCTTGCCCACGCTCACGTGCGTCGACAGTCGGCACTCGTCCGCATTTTGAATCAGCTCAAAGTTGCACTCCCTGTAGGGTTGGTCCGTATCCCAGAGGAACAGTTCGGCCTCGCCACGGTACCGCAACACCACACCTTTGCCTCCATCCGTACCGAGCAGCACCGAGTGTTTGCGCTTCGTGCCGAGCTCGACGATCGCACTCGAACCCTTGCCGCTGCGCAGGTGTTCCGACTTGATCGAGTAAACCTTCTGACCGCACAGGTAGCTAAAGATCACCACACTCTGGCCCTTCGGTTTAGCGATGAGCAAGAGATACAGCACATCCGAATCGCCGCAACCGGCCGAAATGGCACGCGGTAACACCACGCGGAAGCTCTTGTTGTTGTTCACATCGAGCACAATGATTGCGCCATCACCGTCGGAAATGTATCTGTATGATGGGGGAAAGGGATTCGCAATCAATATTATTCTTTAATCGTGTAGTATGAATCATACTTACACAAACGGATGACCCAATTCATTGTAATCCGTGACGAGATACTGTAGCCGCGAGCTTGATTTAACAATTTCCGAAAGATCGATCGTTTTGACCGTCTTATCGTTGTTCAGGGTGAAGGCGAAAACCTTCGGTGGGCAGCGCTTGATCGGTTGCTCCAGGAAGTTAGTGATTCCCGAGTCCAACACCCACATGATACGCTGGAAGAAAGAACAACCGCTTAGTATTTGAACCTTCGAAAAAATGCTCATCCAGCTTACCTTCACATCGACGTACAGATCGATGACGGATTGGAGCGAGTTACAGTTACCTTCCTCCTGATACTCCCAACACGGGTACGGTTTAATGTGTGCATAACAGTTCGGTTTCCCCAAATCGATCTGTCCGAGCGTGGTTGGCACACCGGACCGCAACCTTGGCAGGGCGAACAGCACTCGCTCTTTGTCGCACTGAAACCGGATGGGTATCACATTCCGCGGAAGGTATCGATGTGCCGAGATGTAGATGTTCTTTGTTGACAGACAGGGAAAGTCGATCGAGTTACCATTGATTCGGTACACTATGTTGCAATACTCGAGATCGTCGGTGCTTGCCAGTACGGACACCAGAACAAACAGCAGGGCAAACGGTAGCCCTGTCACACGGCGGGAACTCATGGTTCGTACTTCTGTCTGCGCAAAACGGACCCTAAAAGAACGGACAGTGGCACCGTTCGTTTGAAAAGGTAACTGATTGCTGGAGAAGCACCCTCCAGTCCATATATAGCAGGTCGTAGACTTGAGCGCTGCAGCGTACACGTCGTGCCCCTACAGGTAAGTTTTGGTTTTGAGCGACCTCGAAAGTACTGTGCTTGTACGTGCATGATACAGATTCGTGCACGTTGTTCAGACCTGGCTGGCTGGATGGCTGCTCTGTGGAACCAGTAAGAGCAGTAGAAGACATGCCACTGGGTATGTGTGTTGTCTTCAGATTCGTCAACAGGCGTTTCGTTTTAAAACAATTGTACTATATCATTACGCACACCTAAGTGGCACGTAGTTTGGGCGCAGAAAATGGAATCTTGCGAGACAAAACGGATGAAACTAGATAGGTTGTCTACGGGTTTAAGAAAGATACAACAAGCATTTTGGAACATATTTTAATGGAGTCCTTTTTTTTGCTGATTATCACGTACGTCGGTCGTTCCCGAACAGGGCCTTAACATCCGAATCATTCACGAACCCCAAAAAATACGTGTATCCTTTATCACTGAAATAGTTTGCAGTGCAATCGTACTTTGGCTTCATTCATCACATTCGTCGCAAGATTAAAATACATTTATCGTTGTTCTTTTCTCGCATAATATTTCAACAGTGTGCTGACGAACTGGCTGCTAAAAGAACGGACGTAGATCGTTACAAACTCATTCTCTTAACTGTAACCTTGCAATCTTGATTTTCAATTGAATTGATCAAAGTTAAAAACTTTTCTAAAATATAATTTTTAACGTGTTTTTTTTTCCTTTTTTAATGATAAAAAGTTTGCATTTATTAAACAGGTTTACCGAAATTTCTAAGATCGTTCAACGATCGTACGTGCTCAAGACACGTAGCAGAGTTGCTTGATTTCTTCGAAGGCCGCGATTCATGAAGGTCTGGGTGGTTTGGTCGATTTCTGTGCGACAAATGTTCCGGGCAAGCCATCATAACAAATTTCTTCCAGTTCCTCGCCCCTCACTGTAATAGTACGTGCTCTGCTAGGGGCGACTGGAGTTCAGACATTCTCATATTTTCAGTATACGAATTTCACACGTTTTCTCGCTTTATATAAAAAAAACACAGCGCTGAAAATGTGGTTTGTAAACGAACTCTTACTCATCCACCGTTGTAGTGCCTTACATCGTCATCAAAACCATCGCGACAGTAATTGTTAAAACATAGCGTGGTAAAAAAATAACATACAAACTCGACGGGCAAGGGCGTCCCATGGCTTGGGCGTGGTGGAACTGTAAGCTATCACAAACCGTGACCATCCGCGTTCGGCAACCGCTTTGCTCTTACCCTTAACATTGACTTTGGGCTACCTTTGGAGGCATGTGCGTAACTGTGTCTTGCGAGGGGAGACCGGACAAACCTGTGGCTATAAGGCTATAAAACGTTTCGTACCGGATCGTCGAGAGAACAGTCGGTTGTGTAGGGTTTTGTAGATAGATGCTTGGTGCTGCTCTGGATAGTAGCAAAACGCGTTATCGGTTCACTTTCTCCATTTAAGTTAAATTTAAATTTTGGAGTAATGCGGTCTAAAACTGTTTCCGGCTTTATGCCGACGACGACGATTCTCCTGCTGCTGTTCGGTTTGTCGCTGATCATTGCGGTTCAGGGCTCCTGCAGCTCATCGGACAACTGTACGCGTACGATCTATACCTGGGAGGGTGGCCGGATCGTATGGCCCTGCCCCACAACGAAACGGCTCATCACCAGCACCGGCAAGTACTCGCCACGTGATCTGATCGCGATGCGTTGTCAGCGGGCCGGTACGCATACGTTGTGCGTTTTCCCGCGCTACAAAAGCAGCACCCCGATCACGCTGAGCAAGGTGTACGCCACGAAGAAGGGTTGCGACGTTAAGTTTGAACCGTTCCCGTGCTGGAACGAGCAGGAAGAGGGTAACTGCAATGCACTGCAGTCGGCCATCGATCTGTACAGTGACGGTGATTACGTGTGGGTGCTGGACAGTGGGGTGACGCAATCGCTTCGCGCACCGGTACAACGCTGCCCGCCAAAGGTTGTGGTGTACTGCAGCAAGACGGGCAAGAAGCTGAAAACGATCAATCTGGCCCGGTTTGTGACGGAAAAGTCACGCCTGCAGTACATACAGGTGGAGTGCCTGAAGGGTGGCCGGTGTTACGTGTACGTGAGCGATCCGGGGAACAATGCGATCATCGTGTACGACGTGTATAATGGGCGCGGGTATCGAGTGATCCTGCCGAAGGCCGTCCATATGGGTTGCCGCTACCGGGACATGTTGTACATCTTCCTGTCCAAGCACAAGGATGGCACGCGGCTGTACTTTACCTATCTGGGCGGTAATCGACTGTTTGCGATCAAAACGGAGCATCTGCGCAAGGGACATGGTGGCAATATCATAGGTAATGGTAATTTTTAAATTGTAAAAGGATTTTTTTGTACATGCTTTCCTGTTTTTCCGCAGATATCGGCGAGAAACCGGTGGTTCCGGTCTTCCTCGGCACGGACGGTGGGCATGGAGTGTTCTTCCGGGAGGAAGGTGAATCAAACATCTTCTACTGGAATACTAATACCTGCTGCAAAAAGTCCAACTTTAAGCTGGTGTACAAGAGCTCGCTTAGTTTGTACGCCACGCACGTGTTCCCTGATCTTAAGCTGAACCGGCTGTTGGTGCTAGAGAACGATTTCCCAAGCTACGTGAAGGACCATGCTGGATGTGGGACGTTACATCAGATCTCTATTCTTGATGGAAGCTGCAAGTGCAACTCCGGTTCGTAAGGGGCGAGGCGTGTGTAAGTTATTAGTATGCCGTTGGGTCGGTTAGTCCGCAGGAAAGGAAAAATGTTCATTTGAATATTGGTAACCGTTATGCAAACATGTGATATGCAAGAGAGCTAGTAGTGAGTAAGTAAAGCTTGTAAACCTTGCTACACCATGGCGGGAATGATTCCGAGAGCTACCCGGAAGTATGTTAGTAATAAAGTTTCTAACGATTATTTTAACAAAGTCATCTGTTTATAAAATTAATTTTCCAAAAAAAGATGCCCGAGATGGGACTGTTGCTGTTTGTTGTTAGCTTTCTATCTCTATTGTACAAATAATTATTCGTACCTATTATGAGCTTTGTTTTGCCTTGATCCAGTGACCCAGGTTATTTCGCAATACCGTAACTTTACCACAGTGGAAAACCGAAGTATTTGAACAGGGTACGCTGGCTCGATTGTTCGAAAACTTAATATTTATTATCGAATGCATACAGACTCTGTGCAGGGGAGAGGAGCTGGAAACCTCACCACAAAATATATTATGCCTATATCAGCCGCACACACACAGATCTTAGTTCTTCTGCAGCATCTCGCGCTTCTTGGCCTTCTCGATCTTAGCCAGACGGGCCATACTCTTCGGTCCGAGCAGACCACCGCCCCAGTGACGACGGATATCGTCGAACCGGTCGTTGAAGTTGGTCTTAATCGTTTCGACCAGCTTGGCCAGGTTGGGCTTGTCCGAGTTCTCGACCTGGGTCACCGCAACGCAGGTGCACGTCTTACGGTACACCAACGTACCCAGGCGCGACTTACCCTTGATGATGCAGTACGGCACACCCATCTTGCGGCAGAGCGCCGGCAGGTAGACGACCAGCTCGATCGGATCGACGTCGTGCGCAATGATGACCAGCTGGGCCTTCTTCTGCTCGACCATCTTCACCACGGTGTTGACGCCCTGGCGCAGCTGGTTAGCCCGCTTGGATGGCGGTTCCTCCTTGCCGGCCGCCTTTGCCTCAGCCTTCGCCTTCAGGCGCTGGACGCGGGCGATCGGGTTCTCCGGACGGTACTTCTCCAGCAGCTTCATCACCTGCTGGGCCGTCGGCTTGTCCAGCGTCTGGGTGAACTGGTTAATCGGCGGCGGAATCTTCAGCCGCTTCTGCAGAATTGCACGGTGGCGCTGGATGCGAATGTACTTCGGCCAGCGGACGAACCGGCTAAGGTCGCGCTTGGGCTGCACATTCTGACCGATGCCGTAGTTCTTAACACGTTTCTCGAACAACGGGTTCACCACCTTCTTAACCTCAACTTTTTTCGGTTTGGCCAGCGGAGCCGGGGCCACCTTCTGCTTCGGCACAACCTTCTTCTTGACGGGCTTCTTCGTCACCATGGTGGATTGAACCTGCGAACGGGGGTGAAATTTATAAGTAAACACACTAAATTTCGACGGAAATAGTTAGTAGCACACCTATTCCTTTCGATAGCCAAGTAGAAAAGAAAAATACACGCTGCTGTCATGTGCCAGAGAGGCTTTTTCGCTTCCTTCTTCGTTGCGCTGTCAGTTCCGGCTCTTATCGTTTTGATCCATACAGCGTGTACGAATGAAAACAATCAAAATTTCACAGGTTTTCCTGGGATCAAAATTGCGAAACTTTCATGAATGTGTTTTCATTATTTTTAAATTGAATTTATTGCACTATTGCACTCTGTATGGAGGGGTAACATGAAAATAAAAATTATATTTTTTCCTCGCGAATAAAAAGCCTTTCAGATCGATCGTAATGTGAAACTTATCGTTTGGATACCAAGAGCCTTTAAACTGAAATAACATTAACAGGGTATCATAATAACTTCTACATAAGAGAAGATATAATAAAAAGTTAGTTTTAAATAATAAAAGCTAGAATACTTTCAATTACTAGTGAACAACCGAAAATAAATTTTATAGCGTTTCATGAACTTTGCCAGAACTGAACGTGTTACAGTCAAATGCTCTTTCAAACAGCTGTACACAAGGTTCGCTCATTTATTTGCTTGTGTTTCTTCATGAAATAATTAAATAAAAGGAATTTTACACTTTTGAACATAATAAGGAACTCGCTCGCTACAGTTCTTATTTAGAAGATTATATTATTACATTATATAATAAAAATATCGTTCCATTGTACGTTTTACATGATTTTGCTTCGGGTTTAAAGCCAGTGCAACATTGTCAAATCGACCACACTGTATCACCTGTGTCGTGGTATCATGTTTGTGAGAAACGGCGCAGCCAATTCTAGCAAAGGTGGTGTTGAAATCTTTGCGAAAATACAAATTGCTCATCGTGCTCGTGAACAGTTCAGCTCGTGCCGCATCGACAAAGGTTAGCATAACACAAAAGTGCCACCCGGACATGTAAACCGTCGTCGTCGCAGCCGCCGCCGTCTGCGTTATCGTCGTGAATTAATTCTTTCCTTTAACACCAAAAAAAAAAAAAAAATTGTGAATGAAAGGTGTTTCGAAACAGTGCGCAACAATTATGTAGTGTGCCTCATCATCATTCTTTCCTCATTTGCAACCACAGAAACGCACGAAACTTCTCGACGCGGAAGTGGGCGCAGATCGTTTTTTTCTCACCCTTATTGCGTTGTGAAACACACAAAGCACACATACACGCGTGCACCAC
>KB703682.1:0-21703 GCA_000349165.1 Anopheles christyi | reverse complement strand
GAGAAAATAGTTATTTGTGCAAAGCGTTTAAACGTCCGCTTTAGTGACTGATTGTAACGTTGTACAATAGTGAGAATGAAAAGCGAGCATGTCAGTTTTGGTAAAGGTAAACATAAAGTAGATGATATAAGAGTGACGGAAAGGAACAGTCTTTCAAATATGCACCATTCTCTCATGGATGTAGCAGAGATACTACTACCTTACTTACTTACTTATCCGGCGCTTCAACCGCTTCGCGGTCTTGGCCCGCTGCAGGAGTCCCCGAAACCGCTCACGGTCTCGCCCCTGCGTCTGCCAATCAGTTAGTTAACTACCAATCTGTTATATTACACCACCTCACCCTAGCCCTATTTTTGTGTAAAATGTTAAAACGATAAAATTATTGTTTGATTTTTCCTCCCTTCAACTACCGGTCTGTGCTGTATGGATGTGTGTCTTTTTTACATTCTCCAGAATTCTCAGAGCTACAGAACTGAGTAAATTAAAACTTTAGTTTTTTTTATACCACCAGTAAAAACCAGCAAGTTTGTTGGACTGGAAACAATTTGCTGTTGGAATTACAATTATACGCAATTGGTCATATCGTACCGCGCTTGTTGGCAAGTTCGTAGTTTTTCGTCTGGAAAGGAAAAAATCTAGGCGGTGTCGACTGTCGGTGACTGAGCAATATTGAATTAATTCTATCTTTACCACTGAATGGTTAATAAACTGTGTTTATTGTTAAAAAGTAAGACAGCGTTTGAATCGCATAATAACGAATGAAAAATAAACTATTACATTAACCCAATCAACACCTCGTTAATGCTGCATGTGTGTTTGTGTGGTCTCTATATCGCGCTACGGCCAGCTACACCATGCAATATTGTGGCCTCCTCGCAGCATGTCCAACGCTTTGCTACAAAAAATGATTACAGTGTGTTGATATTTTACGATCCATTCGCTTGTTTTGTACACGGTTTGGTTTGTTGTGTTTTCGTCGACTGACTGCAGCTACTACTCACACAGCTTCAGTTGGTCGATACTGCAACTAACGTGCCCTCTATACGGGGGTGAGATATCGCTGGTGTTTATTATTAGTGGTATCACGTTGAAAATGACGCACCAAAGGCACAGGCCATAGCACCGAGTGCGCCAACACCCGTGACAAAGAGAGAAGGAGCGCCATAGCGTACCGAACCGAAGCCCGAACCGAATCGAATGAACCGAACCGAGCACCAAGTGTTGGACCAGACAGACAACCATCAAGCCTCCGTCCGTCTGTCAGTCAGTTGGCCCGGTTGACTCCAAGGCAGTAGTGCACGGTTGGCGTTAGTGGCTAAATAGAGTTGAAGGAGGGATACTCCTTCTGTCTGCTGAGTTCGCTCTTGTGGATCATTCATATTCGCTCCACTACACCAGCCCCAGTAGCCGCCAGTACGGCGTAAAGAGTGAGAGTTGCCATAAGCACACGCGATGAGGGGCCGAATCCGGCGAGGTTCAGGCTGATGCGTGAACGCGAACGCGAACCGTACCGTAATCCATTCGACCTTCCGGGGATGTTCCGATAGAGTGAAAAAGAGAGGGAAAGGAGGGAGTTTGTGTGAGTTAGGAGAGAAATAAGATATGCGCGCGCGTGCAGGTGTTATTATGGTATGGTGTTTAAACGTGGGTTTTCGTTAATAAGAAAACGCAACGCCACGATTCGTGTTGGATTTCGTCATCAGATCAGTCCGGCGGTGTAGTGCTGTTTGAGAGGAGAGAATTTTCTAGTCGAGCCATCAACATGCTTATCATACTATGTAAAATTGATACTATTGCCTTTTTTGTATTGTTGTTTTTTCTTCATTTTGTGGTTCTGTGTTTTTATCTTCCCTTCACAGACTCCGATAACCCGGATCAGCAGCAGCAGCATCAACAGGAGGGTATGGATCAACAAATGGATGCATACTCCTCACCAGTTTGCCTTACGGCCTCTGGCAAAAGTAACCATATCGGTGGAACCACTAACAGCAACAGTACGTCGGGAATTTCGTCTACATCCGGCTCGCCGTCGTTCAACGTTGCTGGAGGCAAGCTTTCGAATGGTAGCAGTAGTAGCAGCAACAGCAGCAGTACACACAAACACCGATCGGCAGTGCAACGAAGCTCACCTCTGAAACACGTCCATGGGAAGGCAGAAACCTCGGACCACAAACTGACTGAAGACGATGAGAAGGAGAACGTTAGCCTTTCGACGGTGATCGGGTATGGGAAGACACTACAGCACGACAAGAAGAAGGCGAGTGTGGATGGCGTTCCGGTAGATGATAACGAATTCATGACTCATTCCGTCCGTTTGCTGAAACACGAACGGAACGGTGTGGAGGAAGCAGAGCTGGACGAATCGTCGGATCGGGAAGTGTCGCCGAAGTTTGTCGTCGGTACGAAGAAGTATGGTCGTCGGTCAAGGCCACGGGAGGATGTGAACGGAGTCGACTCGTCGTCGCTTTCCTCCAATTCGGATAATGAATCGGTCACGGTAAAATCGACGGCACTAACGGCATCGGTAAGGAAGACGGTAGAAGAGAAAGAAGAGGTGCTTCCAAAACATGTTCCTGGCAGAACGCGACAAAGTTTCATTACAGGAACGGGAACCGTTGCTTCATCAAAAGTGCAACGGTCGGCATCGCAAAGCGACATACATGGGTCGAAACGGCGCCGACCAGTAGTAGTCGGAGGGACTGGTGTAAATCGGTTAAAACGATGTGCTTCCCTACCGACACACCGGCAGCGGCCAACGGTAGTGGAAGGCAAACGAAACACTACCACGGTCACGATACGCGAGCAGCTGCACATGGATGAGGAGCGGATCGATCAAAAGATCTATTTTATGAATCTGTCCGAAAACTTGCGAGAAATCTGGAATACGCTGCTGCTCGACTCCGATCGTCGGTATGGAGATCTGCTTAACCAAACCCAGCTAGAGGAAGTGTGCGAGCGAGTAGGACTGCAGAAAGTGCCCGCACGGTTGGCCGCCCAGGAAGTGTTTAATAAGCTGTCATTGCAACCGATCGAGGGTATCGGATTTGAGGAATTTATTGCTCTGCTCGAAAGCAATACCGATCTGTTACCGATGAGTGAAACCAAGGAACTGCAGCTAGGCGATTGCGGTAGTGATTCCACTGTAGTATCACCCTCCGTCGTTACGGCGGAAGAAAGTGCTTTCACTCTTGCTATGCCTCCAGGTTGGTTGAACATTTTTACCTTTATTTAATTCTTCCGGCTGTATTCTTGTGACTACACTGTTCAGGGAAATATATATAAATATGTATTTTTGTATACATTTTTTTGTACAGATTGGACATCGGAAATAGGATCATTGGCGACTTCCATCATAATTGCCATGTGGGAATCGGCGGGTATTGAAGCTCCCTCCAATTTACTGCACGATCTTGGGTTTGATCGAGACATAATACAGGTTGCGGACTTAGTGCAGGCGCTCGAGGAGGAACATCAGCGGCTTGTAACTGGCCATCTCAATAGTAGCACTATCAGCAACATCAGTAGCAATCCCTTCGATGATGCTGCACTCATCGTACGCGTAAGTATCGCATCCATATTGGAGAGAGAAAACACCACACACATACATACATACACATACACCTTTGGGATGGGTAAACAGATAGTTTGTCATGCGACATTGTTTGATGTTTGTTTGGCACTCTTGTGCAAACCGGTTGACGAATGCGCGTAGGTGAACGTTGTCAAACATTCGCACCACTGCATCTGACCCACACATCTTCGCTTTGCTGCTAATTGATCATAACCCGTGAGTGTTAGCAATTGCCGTTGTTGGTATCCACTGTGTGTTGGTAGTTATGAATATTCATCACCCAGTTCGCCTTTGTTGAGCAATGTTTCGCAAAATAAAACTTGGGTTGGCATGGTTCAAATTATTATAGGTTTTGTACACCGAAAGGGAATATATGCAAAGTTCCTTACATATTTGAGATATTCTTATCTCAAGCGACAATTACCTAAGACGTGTGAATCGATAATGAACTGAAGGCCTTTGTATGTTAACGGTTATTAATATCGTGAAACATGAAAACAGTTATCAATATCGTAAGATTATCGTATTTGTTATCTTTTTGGGGTTTATTACTGTGATGAATGTGTCGAAGAGATAAGGAAAGGTTGGTTCGGGGTATTTGGGAGAAGTTTTCGTTATTCTGATTGTTTGCCATGCCATATCTTGAATGAAATCCACTTGCTCGCTCGTGACGGATTTTCAGTAGGCTATGAAGAAGAAAGACTTGTTTGAGATAGGATTAAGTACGATTACAAGCATAGGTGATGGGGTGCAACGAATTGGGTATTGGGTTTTTATGAGCGCAAATAAAGAGCGACACGCAATGATGATCATCACTCGCAATCGTCGTCGTTTCCATCGTCATCGATTGATAACGATTTCTCCTTTATTTTTTTAAACCTTCCGCGCCACAGGCCTCACTGGCACTGCACAAGGCAGAAGTGACCGCACTGCGACAAGCTTTTCATCAGTTGGTGGAGGAGAACAAGAAGCTGTACGCCGACAATAAGGAAGTCAACCATCGGGCATTGCTGCTCGCACAGGAAGTTGATGAGCGACATAATTCGTTGGAAAACTCGACCCGTGCTAAAATACGGCATTTGGAACAACGGCATCACGAAACGGTCAAAGAGCTCTCATCACAGTTAGCCTTCGAACGGGAGCAATTGTCACACGCGAATGCAATGCTCGAAACGCGCATCCAGACACTCGAGGGCGAGGAAGGAAAGCTGAAAACGGAAATGTCACGCCTATCGGAGGAAAACGAAGAACTGCGTCAAGATCAGGAGAATCTGACGAAGGAAATTACCGACCTGCTGGAGAAAAATATCAAACTCAATCGAGACATTGCCGAGCTGGAGGAAAACAATCGCAATGATTATGCCGACGACGACGACTGTGGCTTTGTGCGTAAGGACAGTGACGAGGTACTGGATTTGATCGACCGGATATCGTTGCTGCAGAATGAAAATACGGGTTTGCGCGATAAGAACGACGAGCTGAATGCCGAGATAGAGACACTAAACGTTGAGCTGAGCAAGTTTAAGCTTAAACGCTGCACAACGGTTGCAGATGACTTAAGTGCAACACCCGGAGATGGTCCAGCTTGTTCAGCCGCTATCAAGAGGCGGGGTGACTCACCGAGCAAAACTAGATTGTCTGATGAAAGCCCCCGGTTGGGCAAATTCCGTCGATGTAGTAACGAGAACGACATCGAATCGGACTCCTCATCTGGCGATTGGATGGCGCTACATTCGGAACTAGGACAGAGTATCCGAAACGCTGAGGCTACTGGTTGTGCAGAGCTGACTGTTACATCGTCAGGAATTTCAAGCATGAACGAATCCTCATTGAGCCGTGACGACGAAATCAAAGCACTGCGCAGTAGAATTGAGGAGCTTGAGGTGCAACTGCAAGATGCAAAAAAAGAACTCGTTCTTCCACAAATATCACCAGCGGTGGACAAGTCGTCAAATGTTGTAATGATGTCCAGCGAGGTACCATTGGCCGAGAATTCCACGTCAACGAAGGAAGAGGATTGCAAAAAGCTGAAGACACGCTGCGAAGAGCTCGAATCGAGCTTGGAGCAAATGCGCAAGGAGTATGAAGACTGTGAGGATTACTGGCAGGCAAAAGTAAACGACGAGCGGCTATTGTATGAAGAGGAACAACGAATAAGTGACGAAAAGTTTACCGAGCTTCTCAAGAAGGTGGCCGAATATGAGGAGCAGTTTGCGGGTAATTCCAAATTGGAAAAGGATGGCCGTTTGTCACCTATCGACGAAAAGGATGGATTGGAACAGCAGTATCTTGAGCTGGAGGCTGACTTTGAACAAGCGCAGTTGGCACTCGAAGACCGGACGTCCGAAGTAGAGAAGCTGCGCCGAAGATTACAAGAGATGGAACAGATGCACAAATATCCCTCGGAGATGTTACTGTAAGTACGCAGCGTGGGAATGAAGATGAGGATGATTGCTTAACATTAGTTGCTTTTTCTTTATATTTCTGAACAGTTCTCCTTCGCCACGTGTTGAAACACCGGAAGTAGAGGATCGCCCAGCCAGTTCCCCGATCAGCTATTTGTGGAATCAAAGTACAATACAGCGACCAGTGCGTGATTACCAAAATCCGAACTGGCGTCCCCCTACTGTAACGAACCCTGTTACTGAAGTAGTTCTAGCAGAAGAAAAGTGCTCGATTGCTACGGTAACTGCATTGCACGCTGAGGTGGTGTCTGAGAAGGAACGCAGCGAGCTGCTTATGGGTTCGTCCACCGAGGTCGACGATATAGCTGCGTCAAGTTTCGATCGCATTATTTCACCGATTCAGAAACCAACACCTGTAGGAATCTTCGATGGCGAAAGCACCGGTGCGAAAGAGGATGAAAGCCAACATTGTACCACTGTGGCCGTGTTGGATCAGGTCGATGCATCCGATGCATGTTCAGTTAAATCAGCTCGCAGTACTCACAGTCTCGCCTCAACGCACAGCATGTAAGTAAACAGTGTACCAAAGAGATTTGTTTTACCTGTTTTATGTTGATCGAATGATCGATATATTTTTTTCAATGTATTTAACCTCCACTCTTTCTCTCTTTCTCGCTATCTATCCTTATCTCGCTCTCTGCAGCCAACATTCGGTTGCCAATTCAGAGGGAAGTGCCAGTGGGGCGCAAACGAAGCATCTGCGATTGGTTCAGCTACAACTGCATGATGAAATTAAAGACCTCACACATGAACGCGATTGTTTAATGATGGAGTTGCAGCAACTAAAAGAAGCCAAGTCGGTATTAGCCCGGTCTTATGCTAAAACGGCCTCGCATCCAAACCAGATGCAAAAAATACAGAACCTAGAACAAAAGAATCGTCATCTGCAGTTGATGGTGAAGCAACAGCAGCAATACACTGAGTCTATATTGCATCGTAAGTATCTTGTTAATCTTTTAAACGAATAGTTCCTCGAGCACGACTAGCTCTGATACATGTGATTTAAATTTATGAATTGTTATAGAAATTTGGCAACAGCAGCGAAGTGAAATCAATGATCTACGTAATCGACTCGAGACACAGTGCGTTGTTATATCGGATCAGGCAACGCGATTGGCCAACAATGACATACTAGTCAAAGACATGTACGCGGAGAACTCGCAGCTTATGTTGCAGGTGCAGCGACTGGAGCATCAGTGCAATCGTGCGAATTGGATGCAACAATACAACCAATCCAACTCATCTTCCGGAAGCCATCATGGTCTGAGCGGTATAATGCCTGGGTTGCCGTAGCGTTGCCTTCTGACTGCCCCCGAGAACCAGCAGGAGCTTTAAAGATGATGTTTTTTCCTTTCCAATCGATCATTTGTCGATCTGAAATATTGCCATTTTTTCTTTTTTGTTGTTGTTGAGCCTGACGATCCTCAAGTATGGCCTAATACGGGAAGGTTAAATGCGTATCGGTAGCCTCATCATATTTATACATTTGTTTCTATAAATACGATCGAAGCGTACTCTTTTACACGCTCTTCTCTGTAATTTCCTCAAATGTTTCCCAACAAATGTATGTATGAAAGCTTTTGCTCTTCGTTCAGTTTTTAGTGCAGCAAAGGGAGGAGACATGTGGTATGGTTAGAAGAAACATTGTGTTTCAAATTTTAACGTATACAAGATGGGTATAGAAGAAAGTATAACGAACAATTGTATGCCATTTACGAACTGGTAAATTGAGCTGCCTAGGAGTTCTCCGTTTTAAATGTTTTGTAAAATAAGAGCTTTCGTTTACACGCTTTAAGATATTTAACTTCGAGTGATTTCTATTTATTGAACGTGCTAAATACGTGAGTTGCAGTTGTTTTGTAAGTGTACTTCGCAACCATCTGAACTGAGTCCATGCTATCATGAAACTAAATAGCGCTACTTCTGCTACGATATTTAATATTAAATTCATACATTCTCGGGTATGGAAAGATATTGTGCAACAAATCGTAATTGTTACTAAAGATCTGTGATTTGTAGTGAAGAGCAAAACAGCTGGAATCACGCAGCGAATGAACAAATTGTTACACGAATATTCATTGTTCATCAGGATTTGTATAATACCAGATTTTTCGTTTACACATCCCTGATTCGCGTTTGTATGTGTGTTTATTCGTGTATAAGGTAAAATGTTGCCTTATATTTTGCATTGTAAATTTTGCTTTTGCATCTATTGTAAACTACCAGCAATAAGGCAATAAGGAACACGATCACTTAAAAAACTAAACACTACAATCCGCCAGGTGGAATATTAGCATGAGCTTACAGGATGTAATATCAATTCATGTTAGATTACGAACGAAATACTTACTAGCATTGTTTCTAAGAAAGACATTTGAAAATACGATTAAAAGAATAATAGGCTGATTTTAGCATAGCGGTTAGGAAGAATATACAAACAGAAAGCGGATACGTCTGGAGAACATTGAGGAACAGACAAAACTTAGACATGTAAGCGTAGAAACTGTCTTTATATTGAACATCACACCACGCTGTTCCATCGAGCATATTAATGAATACCGTTACAGACACACGTCACACATTTATGTAATTTAGCAAAAGCTATCTCTTACTTTTCAAAATATGAATACTATAATTCTACATTTGTAATACTAAAAAAAGTAAGTTGGCACAATTGAAGGTATATTTGTTCGATAAAACGCGTGTCTTGAGTGATTAGGATGGATTACCATGAAGCCTCTAAAATATTTATTACCGAGTCGGAGGAGGAGACACACCTATATATACACGTCATAAGCTAACAAGCATGGAAAAATTTACTTACAACACAGAGAGCGATTTATCGTGTTACCTTTTGTGTTACCTGAACCAAGGAACCATTGTTTTTATTACTGTTCAAATTGAAATCGAGAAGATACAAATCAGACAAAAAAAAACTAACGACAGGTGAAAGATCTTCGATCAAGTGTTATTCTTAAATGCGCTCTTCTTTCAAAGAAAAAGATGGAAATATTAAAACCTACGTTTACTGAAAAAAAAATTACCTTGTTTTATACGTTAGAAAGAATAATTGTGTGGTGCAGATCAACTTGCCATCAGCAGAAAAAGACACATTAACAAATTCATATAACTTTCCATCCGCCAGTATGTTGTGTTGGAATCATTTTATTTCACATTCTCTATTATGTTTCATTCCTGTGTTAATGATAATATGTTTTTTTTACTAATTACAGCTCTAGGAATAAACGAACTATTGGTTGTAAAACTAGATATTCAATAATCACTCTTGGTTGAAAAGAAACAAACCACAACATTTAGCACACGGCAACAAAAATAGCGTGAAACAGAACGAGGGTTTTTTTTAGTATATGGCCCAGCCAATTTGTAAACTGACCCTTCTGCTGCTGTTCTTTATAAACTAGACGTGAAACTACAGATACATGCCGTTAACGAGAAAGTCGGCGTCGTGTGCATATGATGATTTCCCCGGACGACGAATTCTTCGACGAGCGACACGCATCCGGCAGCTAAGCAGTATGCCCATGGCCGCAGTAAGCAACACACCAAGGGTGAGTGAAAGCATGGCACCACCCGGACGATCCGCATATCCGTCGTGGTCTGCAAACTCGATTTCCAGATCCTTATGCAGAGCCTTCAGGTGCTCATGTATGATGGGATCACTGCCGGTATGGTGAACGTTAACTTGCCCATGATCTTGGGCCTGGATGGCTGCATTATCTTTCTTGATGGTTTTAGTTTTTTTCTTCTTTTTCTGCTGCTCCGTCTGTTCATTCGCAGTGCTCTGGTTCACATCTGTACCACCCTGCTTGCCATTGTCGCCACCGCTATGATCATGTTTGTGATGCTTTCGAATCTTTTTCTTCGGTGCCTCTGTTTGAGTTGGTGGGTGTGATTGAACTTCACCGCCGCCAGCATTCGTCGATTCTGGGTACGTATCGTCATATTCATCTTCCTCATATTCCACTCCACCCTCGGAAGGATCGCTAGCTAGTGCTTTATGTTTAGAATTGCCTTGAACTACGGCACCAGACGAAGACAACGATTCATGGGCTGTCAAAGGATCCTTTGCTGTAGTATCAGGCCCGCCACGATTCGCTGATTCATCTTCGGCACCTACAGCAGCAGGAACAGTATTCGCTGTTGGGGTTCGTGCTCCTGCTGCTTGGGATACCATTCCCCACTGTGCACCAGAAGGGTGGGATGGATTCACCAGCGGTTGTTGTTGCATTGTCATGGACGACGATGTGTCCGCTCCATTGGAAGTGGACTGAATATCTTGCATTGCTATCGCAGGACGGTGCTGTTGGATTGGTGGCTGTATGTATTGTTCTTGTGGCGAAGCTCCATCTCCTCCACCACTGCTAGGTATATTATCTCCGGGTTGCATCGGCCAGCTGGATCGCACATTGTTGCTTCCCATCCACTGGGAAGGAATGATGGATTTATATGAGGGTGGCTGTTGTGGTTGTTCCGGTGGAAATTGTTGCAACGCTTGCTGCGGATAGTTATTGTTACCGGGTAGTGTTAGATACGATTTATCACTGCCGGCCCGTATAACTGAGGAAGAAGGCATGTAGTTGGGCTCTGGTAACGTTTCTTGGTATTGCTGCGAGGCTGGAATCATGCTATTTATCGGTGAAAGTTGAAGTCCACCCTTGTGGTTAAAGATGTGGCTATCCGAGGAATCTTAAGCGTGAAAGAGTTCAAAATTTTGTTATTTCTTATCTCCTAGGGGTAAAAACAAACCAAAGTACATACCGACATAGTTTGGCTCGTTGATAACTGGACGAGGCCATGGCTTAGGGGCTGTCATCGGATCTTCACGATTGCGATGCATACTGGGTTTGATGAGCTGCTGTTGTTGTTGCTGATCCAACGACAGACTAAATCGATTCGGTGGTTGTTGATAATCCAGCGGTTGGTACATGCGCTGCTCGATTGGAATCAATCCTTGTGAAGTCATCCCGAGCGGATTGTTCCCGCTTGTTCCTCCACGTACAGAGGGAATCATCATGATGGGTTTATTCACTGATCCACCGTTTACATTCACTATGCCGGAACCCTTGTCCCTAACTTGCTGCACTGCCGGTGACGATATGATGGCGTTTTTTTGTGGACATTCGACGCCTTCATCACTGCCATCCTCGCACTGTGGGATGCCATCGCACACGTTGTATACAGCAATGCATTCACCGGAGTGGCATGGAAATTCAAAATGACCACACTGCTGCACGGCCGGTAGGAGTTGTTTGGGTGTACTGACACTAGGGGTGGTTGGTATCTCGCCCAATCGAACACCCAACGGTGGCAAAGGCGTGGTAGATGTAGCGGGCGTAAGATTTGTTTCAATCAGTTTGCTGTTCCCAGAATCGCCACCACCATCCTTCAAGCTGACCAGTTCCATCTCGTGTTGCGAAAGTGGCTTTGTGGCACCGTTACTGGTGGCGGGCTGAGCAGCTAACGATTGTATCTGCGCCGCCAGCGGTGGTGGTTGTTCCATAGGAGGCGGGGGGATGGAAAGAACCGCGCTGGTGTAGTTAGAATGGCGCGTGAACTTACAGCGAAAGTTCTCTGGAGGGCCACACTGAAAGAGGAAACACGTTCCTGGACTCTAGAGATAGGTGTAAAGGAAACAGATGCATGGGAATTCGTTAGACACCGTTTTGAAACAAAGCGACATTTAGCTTTGTAATGGACATTATTAGCTAGTTATTGTTCTTAGCAGATAGTCGTGATTTGGTATCCCGTCCTTTTATCACGGCAATACCGAAAAAGACATCAGTTTTATATTTACACATAATAATACTTGTTCAGAACCGTCGCCTTAAGTTGGCCCATTTTAATGTACGACGTCCTTTTAAAGTCCAATGAATCACAAATGGCCAATGTACTTCCAGGTACTTTTTGTTTTTTTGGCATCGTGTTGCTATGCATTGTGTTAAAAATGGTTATTTACCAGAGTGTGTACGATTGGATATTAAACATTAGTTTCCTCGGGGAGATTCCCTGTTTTCTGATCGTACTATCTGTTGTATCTGTTCGTTTTTCCAATGGCTTATTCTCACTACAACATGGCTTACCTTTTCCTCGAACACGAATACATCGCAATTTTCCGTTTCGCAGCATAGTCGAAGACACTGTTCGCGCGAGTTCAGATCGGCATCGTCCAGGAAACGTGCACCCATCGATCGTGATTCTTCCGTGCGTATGATGGTATTGAGATGCACATCGAACCGTACTGGCAATAACGACAAGTAATTGAGATTAGCGCTGTTTGTCTGCTTTGGTAGGATCGGACCTGACTCAATACTTACCTAAACATGTTTCGATATTCATACGCTTCGCAACTGGGAACGTTCCCTCGGGTAGTGCAATCGTGACATGGTAAGGAACCACAGTGGCAAGGAGGAGCAACACGAGCAAATAGGCAGTAGTGGAGGTGATGCCACTATTTCCGATGGTAATAATTAAGTTAAACTGCCTCCGGGTTAACAGCTCCATGATGGACTGTTTATTTTACTATTCGTTGTGATATTTCTTCGTTCGTCGTTCGCTGGACGTTTCCTGAACAAAACAGTAATGGGAACAATTATTATTTTCATATACATAGTGAGGATTGTTATTCGCCTCGTTGGTGCTAACACATTGACCACTTGGCGTATGGTGTTGCTATTATTTTTCTGTTACAATTAAACAATGTTTATACCTTGTGTTGTTGGAGACCTCTAGCATAAGGAACGAAAGTTAAGACTGTATTCCAGCCGGGCTAACACCAGTAACACGGGTTTTAAAACTACGTATACACAGGATTCCTATATCAATCGAAACAGAAGCACCAATCAGAATGTAAATGACGAAGTAGAGCAACACAGCAGGAAACGCTTCCTATCCTGGTATATTATCTGCAAGTGACAGTCCTGTACTGTGCGCTGAAGGAAAAATCAATAGCAATCGTTCGGGTTTTTACGCACACATCGTATCCAGCCCCCAACAAGCTAGCATGCTACCTCAATTTCCCCAGGCTTTTCACTTCATCGTGTGGGTGCTTCGAAAATACAAAACATTCGTCAAGTAGGTTGCATATATTTTGTGTTTTCGTGGAAAAGCTCCGTTTTGAGAACTTGCTAGAAAAGCTCTCTTCACACACAAAAAGGATACGCATGCGCCATTTTTGACGTTACAACTCCCCATTCTCGACAAAGGGGAACTAGTGCGCGCCGGATCAGGTCGGCAGACAAAACACAAGGCAAAAGTATACAGAGGATGTCGTAGCAGGCAGCGTGTCTCTGTTCGAACGGTGGATAAGATGGTATTGTTCTCTCCATCTCTCCATCTTCCATCGGCACTCCGCACTCCAAACGCCCGTTGTTGCCGAGAGCGACAGCTGCACGATCTGTGATTGCTAGATGATTCTTGGGCCACCATAGAGAACGATATCGTTGTCTGCTCCTCGGACACACTCTAGTTCGTTTGTTTCTTTCATTCAGTTTCCAGTTGTTCGTCGCGTCGGTAAGAGGTGTGTGTAGGTGCTTGTTTTGGGCAAGCAGCTCTTCCTTCTTTCGCTTCATGTTCAGTGTGCTTTTACCGAAAGGATTCGGTAATGGTGTGAAAAAACAGCCTCAACTGTGAATATCTGTGCAGTGTTCTGATGCTGGAATTGTAGGATTGATTTGTGTGCGTGTGAGAAAAAGTTCTTTCAGTAACAGTTAAACGAACAGGTGCCTGTCCTATTCCACTCAAGTAGTTAAGGCGTAAAAAATTGCGTATCGCCAGGTAAGATTAGTTGTTAACATTATCCATTTGCTGCGTAACAAAGAAATTCGAACAGTAGAATGATACGTTGTCTGTGATAAAGATGCAAAAATTATCATATTATATTATAAACAGTTGTGATGAATGCTTGTTTTTGAGACGTTTACTGGCTATATTGATAAATAAATCCTACCTGTCGACTGCTAGCAAGTTTTGCACGTGCTAAACGGCGCAGGTACAAAATGGCGATAAAATCACCTTCCCTGCAACAGTTTAAGAGCCAGTATCGTGTTTAGCGTCTTCTCTGGGCACTTTGCTTATAGAGCTGCTAGATTTTTAGATGGAGAAAATATCGAGCTCCTCTTGCTGTGTGAGCTGTACAGACATTTTGCGTCATGTTTATATCCGCGTAGCGGTTTGGCTTACGTTAAGCGTTTCGCAAGAGTTTAAGAACAAAGTGAGAGAATATTGAAAAGTGAGAAGAGATCATATATGCCAAAGCTTTGTGCAATAGAGAAAGGTTGGTTACAAAAGGGAATGATGGAGGCTTGGGGAGGAAGGAATCTCATTGTACTGGAGAATTGTTTACAGCCATTGAGCTGAAGATAGAACTGAGAGTGGTGTGAATTTGTCATCATCCATATGCGATTTGTTCGTTCCCTTTCTCTTTTCAATCGTTTTTTTTACATCTCGTTTACATCTTTTATCATGTTTTGAATTAAAGTCTAGACATATTTTAAAAATTTTATTGTTGGTACGAATTCATCGAAACGGTTTAGATTCGTTAAAAAAAATGTATATTTTAAATTAATCTAAACCGTTTCGATGAATTCGTACCACCAACATACATATTTTACTGCGATCATTGGAGAACCAATTACCCTACCGGGAAAGTTTTGTCCCTGAATAGTTATGAACAAGTCCTTCTTTTCATGTACTTGAAAGCAACCGCTTCACTACCAACCGTGTTGATGCTAATACCTCGTAAACGGTAACACTTCCGGCACCGTATTGAGAATGTCTCCGGAAGCCTAATTTATGCAATTAGGCGTTGAACGGGACGTTTGCGTTCGCTCCATTTTTCCGTTTATCGATCAATCTTGCGAAACATTTCACAGTTCATTACGCAAAACCATCATGCAGAGCAGCAGATTGTGTGCCTCTTTGGTTTAATTAAACATTTTAAGGCACCAACGATGGTTGACGCGTTTGGCAAAACCGCTTTTGTTTAATTGGATTCGTTTTGGCTTTTTTGCCCTGCATATCGGAAGGAAAACATGAACCTGGAGTGATTGTTTGATTGTGGTATGATATATTAGCAATTGCTCAACGCTTAAATTTAACTAATCAATGCTATCTTGTTGAGTTTTCTCGTTCAACTCCATTTCCCCTACTTGTGCCACCAGCGACGTGGCACCGATGGAAAACGCGTCAGGAGTGTTTTCCCACACTGTTCAATCGAACAGAGCGGGTGCTCTTTTAGGAACTATGGTTTACTCGAGTTTCGCCAAAAGTTCCAGATTTCGATAGCATTTGCGTCAGGGTATGTTCTGGACTTATGCACCGAGGTACACATAGTGTGTGATGGTTGTTAGTGGTTGTTTCTTCGATAATATTCAGTTAAATATTCATAAAATCAATTCAGATATGCTTGTTTTTCTCCCACACTACAACAAAATTTGCAATAACACAGGAAAATGGTCCGAACCGTTGCATTGAGTCCGGTTTTTGGGAAATATAATTGAATTGTTGCAGTTAACGCACAATTCCATGAGTCCAAATTCCCTCAAAACGGAATATAAACTTGCACCACTGTATTTAAAATATACTCCCTCACATTAACATGCTGGTTCGTCGTCTCAAGTAGTCTGAAGTGAAGTGGATGCAACTCCACTGTTGTGGTGTTGCAAATAATTGCAACAGATAAAAATATTTTCTCCATAAACAAAATGGGAAAAGAAATCCAAACTCCAGAACAAATCGGCAAGACGCTGTCACAGGCAAAATATAATTTTTTATTCCATTGCATTTGGCAATGATATGGCGTATTTTTAATGAGACATGCACAACACTACCCTTTCCAATGTTGTGACGTTAAGCTCCTTTCAGAAAAAGCTACAAAAAAAAAAACAGGTGAGGTTCACAAAACTTGGGTGAACATACATATTCGCACAATTTGCTAACGCCTATCCACTTGACGGTGTTACATCAAGACAGGCAGAAATATTGGACGTCCGTGTGTAATATACAGTGGCCCAGACGGTGGCATGGAATGAGGATGGAAACCGGTGGGAGAAGACTTTAAATGATTGTAAATATTCTTTTGCCTTTGTTGCGCTACACGCTTCTGATGGTGCACCAATCACCATACAAGTTGCAAGCAGGGGTTCGTCCGTTCTATGGCGATGGTTGGCGATGAATCAGCATGAGCTCCATTACAGATTGTCTGGTCCCTTGTGGACGATGGCAAACATACCGCGTGCACCACGAAAAGTTGGAAAGTAAATACATATGCAAACGCCCTTTAGGTCGGAAACAGGGAACAGGTTGTCCGCTGTAGTCAGCATGTTCAACTTGATTGCTGGATAAAGGAAAAATAGCTCGAAGCTAGGGAGCACAACAAAATGAAAGTGTGTGATATTGTGTGACAATAAAAACAAGGTTTGTAAATAGAATAGTTTTATGATTTGAACGTTCAATTTATTTCTTGTGGTTTTTTGTATCTACTATTAGCTGATACTGTCAACCATTCATTCTACTAACAGAAATACAATCTTTGGGGACAAACCTTCCCCCATCGTGTATTGCTTTTAGATAACATGCTTTTGCTGTATAAGCATAAGTCAACACGAGTTTGTAGCTGTTCCTGTGGTTCGTTCAATTACTGTTTGTTTAAACACAAGGGACAGAACTATTCTTACCTTACCAGACCTTATGCATAAAGTAAAACGACAAATCATGCATTTAAGAGACAACTCGGCTTCTTCGCTTTGGCTGGCAATTCTTTATTGCAAAACAAAGGCATTCCTGTATCTTTTTGCATTGAACTGTCGCTGGATCGTCGATGTCACGATGAGTCAGAAATCAAATATTTCCCCATGTCCTTTACATGACTGCACCATTATGGACGTTCTAACGGTATCGCAGCAAAATGGAATGCAATTTGCAGTCAAAGTTTGATGATTAACGTTCGAGCAAATTGAAAATATTCGGAGGCGCAGTGAACGGTATGCAAAAAAAGATACGCAGAGTGGAGAAGTTATAGAATAGCTACAAATGCCCCATAACAAAGGCAAACTGTATGGAACGGTTTTTCTTTTCTCCAAGAATTGTTTTCAACTGTCTCTCTTCGCAAAGTCCTACCAGCCAGTGAGCAAGTGTTGTAAAATGTAAACATAATCGTGCGTAATTGTAGAGATTGTTTTAGTGCGAAATTACCATGTTAATGTGATTCCCTGCTAAGAATTCGAAGCAGTATTCTAGACTACTAGTTCTTCTAGCCGTGCATGGTAATTAGAATAAAGGATTGTACGACCGTCTCGAACTCTTGTAGCTTTCGCATACTGCTTGCAAAGACTCGAACAATTGCAGGGAAACGCTTCGAAGCATAACCAGTAATCCAGGGTGTACCATCTGCTTCGACGAGGCATAAATAATGCTGTTACGAAAAAAGAGGAAATGGATCTAAGATGTATGTTGTGCTCGTTCGACAAGGAACGGGGAAGGTAGTATGGGTATGGTGAACTTTGAAGTCTATTTGGCATTTGTATGGAACTGCGAAACAGTTCCACTAAGGTAGCGAAGCCGTTCCGATGCTTTAGTTCTGTGTTCGTTTTAGGCTCGAAACTTTCGTTTTCGAATGGCAGCAGGCCTAAGGCATCCATCGGTGGCCATCAACTGCTTCGACGCCGATGATCAATGCTACTGACATTTGCGTTTGGTAGGCACGTTAAGGTGCGTTACATTTTAATTTGCCATAACACGAATACACGAAGGCCTTTGAAAGGTGGATGCCTACACCTTTTTCGGGGATATAATTTTAATGGCTGCTTTATGGTTTTTTCATTGATTCGAGGCGTTGGTCTATGAATCAGATCAGTTTATTGGGTGGAAGTTGTGCTCATTGCCCAAAGAGAGATGTATGTTGGACCTTGGGGACTTGCATGTGATACAGGTATGGAAAACAACAAACATTATGTGTGTCTTTCAAATTAAACGAAGCATACAATAAATTTGTGTTATTTATACTGCTCGTTACAGATGTCGATGAACAAAAATTTGAGTTATGAAAATAAAAATCATGGAAAATTTCACGATGACCTTTACCGAAAATTGTGTCAGACATTGCTGTCGCTGACAGCTGACACTAATGTGATCATGGTGCTGCAATTAATCTGATCGACTGTTGCAACACATACAAATCGATAACTGTATGCTGCAGAAAGAGAAACATGGCACTCCGGATGGTGTTCTCTAAATAATGGTGTATTTCGTTGCTGCTGCATATGTGCCAGCAAAAAAATGCTCTCAAACTAAGGACAATCGAGGAAGGGCAAAGTAGAACAGTAGGGATAATGGAGGCGCCCGATGATTTGTTGGTTTGATTGGTTTGAATCCTTGAAATGAGTTGTCTGTTATGTGTCGCCAACAACACATGCGTCTCGCTCCCCGTCCCGTAAGTCATTCGACGTGATGACGGTGAGCGGTGCTTAAGAAGGTGTGGAATGTTAAGCAAAAGCCAACCGCCACGGACCCATCTTCTAAATCCTTTCGTTGACGGTGAGTGGGGAATCCTCCCAAACGCACAACCATCGAGAGTATTACGCAAACGAAAGGTCTCGGTCGGGGTGCGATAAACGGAAAGCCAAAAGCCGATTGTTTGTTTGCATGTAGGATGGACAGTCCCCGTCTTCGGAAAGCCTCTACGCTGGAGGTTTACTGATCTGAGGTTATGTGTTGGGTTGGGGACCCGGGTATTTCCGTGCTAATCGCCTTACCGCACGCGTATTTCCAATCGGACGGAGCGAAACATACTTACCCTCCTACCCAACGGTCACAGCCAACGGTCGTGTAGGCAGATGGGAATGAGGGCGGCAAACAGATCGCTTTAAAGATCACACGATAAAACAAAAAGTTGCTGCAGATTGTTTGAGCAGTTTGCAGGTAAATTTAATATGTTGTTATATTAATGCTGCAAAAAAAATATGGCGTTTTTCGCATTTGTATCATTCCACTTGCTTGACCATTTACTTCATGTGACGATAAGCCCGGTAATAAGATCAATTTAAGGGCCGTTGCACCCTATGCAAATTGCATCTAATGCCCGAGCGCTGCGGATCAATTTACGATGCAAATTAGAATTTATAATCTACTTCAGGAAGCTGGACGACCGGACCAGCGCTCGGACCGTCTGTTCGATATGCTGTACGGTAAAATGTCTCGGTCAGCGTCAGCTTCGGCGAGTTATTTTGTAATATAGCGCGCGCAAAGTGGTTTCTTCCTCGTTGACATCCTATCGTGTGGAGCAGAACTTGTCGAAGCTGTAAATATGGATAAGGTTGCAAAAAATAGAAAGAAAAAAAAAATAAACGTACATCCCAAACTAGCTTTCCCAGGGTTGAGCGGGGGAAAAAAAAGTTGTGCAATGCAATGCGGCACGGGTTAGGAGGTGTGCAAATATTTGTCTTGCCTCGGAAGAAAAAGTCGGGAATGATTTTTCGTCACACATTTGCTCCGCTTGTGGAATGGGTCTGGCGCCACAACACAACTCGAGTGACACATAAATCGTCCACGAGGATGTTCCCGCGTGCTCCGGAACGACGTGATGTGATTTCAACATTTGCTGCCGCCTCCCGTGCGCTTGCCTGACGGTGGCTGTTTGGTCAATGGTGACCCTCCTTTTCTCCGATGGTGGTTTTGCCAATTTTTCAGCTGGCTCGCTTATTAGATTCTTTCTTCTTCCTGGAACTCGTTCGTTCTTATGGTTGTGCAAAGCGCAGGGCGTGTTTTTCGGTGGTTTTATATCTTTTCCCAAGCCCCCAGCGTATTGCGTAATGTCAATCTGTGTTCCATTTACGAATTTTCACCCTGAGTGTCTCCACTTATTAGCCATTCCGAATGCCGACAGAAAGAAACATTAAGCTTGCCTTTTTTTGAGGTTAAAGCACATAGATTCTGAGTGGTGATGGCTTAAGCTGGGAAATGTTCAGTTCTTTGTTATTCAAGGAAGTATATGTTGCATCATTTCTCATTCTATGCTTTAGTGGAGAAGTGGACCAAAGTGAATCATAGAACAATATGGTGTTAAAAAATGACGGAAAATAAATGCCTATTCACGCTGGTTTGACACTGGCATGACATAGAGCTGGATTTCTTCTTTCTTTTTGCCGATCATTTTGGTTAAGCTACAAAACTCAGCCTGCCCATGTATTGGCTCATCTTTCTTACCTGATGCAATACCGATGCCGAGTATTGAAAGCGATGTGGCTCAAACAGCCAAAGAAGGTCGAGTACGGCATGGAACCAACAAATGGCACAACAACGGCAAAGAACCATTAAATGCTTCCCAATCGACTGATCGCCAATCGTTCGTACTACTTGGCCAACGTTTGCTGTGCCACGCCGCAAGCTATATCCCGCACGTGGTATAATGGCCCACTGAAGACGCGATGCCAAGGTTTCTTCGATTTATGAAAATCGGGTGTTGATTTGTTTTCTTTTTTTATGTTGACGATGGTCCTTTTGCGATCGTAAGACTCTGGAGGGATGAGGAGGAGGGGTGCTGGGTGGAAATTGCATCACGAGCGCTCGTCGCGTGCACGCTTCGCTGATTTTCCATCACGGGCCACACCACGCATAGGCGCCTTTCGTCATTTGTTGGTGAGGCGGTGGATCGAAAGCCCTCGCCGTTGCAAGTAATTCGAAAGGTTATCGATGGTTCCACTATTTTTGACGTGGTACCATTGCGCGACTCGTCTCCATGACGGTGGCTACACTCACACTGGTCTAACAGTGTTGCTGTATTCCTCAGCCCGGGATGTCTAGCTGCTATCCGCGGCTGGATCACGCAGGGAACGTCCAGTTCCATCCTGACGGGAACCACCCTCAAGCGTAATTCACACAACAAACAAGCAAATTAAACCAAGGGGCCGATGTGGCTGTAGGGCTGTGTTTTTGTAGAGAAAGGCTTAAATGGACCAAAACAGAGCCGAAAGTTATTAGCCGCCTAAGCCAATCAATCATGTACCCGGTCGGTCGCTAGATCGCAATTATGATCCGCGGGAATTGGGCCAAAAAGATGACAGAGTTCGTGACGCTATTTCTTACCAGTATCCGTTTGGTGACGCAATTTGAAGGTGTATTAATTTTTGGTGAGTCTGGTCAACTGGAATGAATGGTAGGTTACGGGTGCAAAATGGCTCGTTTTCTGATCGATGATGATGCTATCGGATAACAAGGAAAATCGAATCGAAATCATCCGTCGCGAAACCTCCCCCATGACGAAGAGGAGACTTTTCCATCGTCCGATTTCCCTTCACCGTGGTAAATCGAGGTTAAAAACAAGATAACAAGACACCATTTTCCCGTGCCGGAAGGGAGAAAATCGGTATACAAACAAAGACCTGTTCTTTCACGCAGCACTATCAGTAGACTGATCGTTGATAGGCACGGTACAATCACCGCCGCTTTTCTAACGCTCTGGAGCAGGCTGCTTAATGGCATAATTGAAGTTATTATCATATCAGCTACAGCAAGGGCAAGAACTGGGTTCGGGTTCGCATCCACTGTGCGTTCGCCTATTCGCTAATGGTTTGTTGTAGCGTTCGTTGTTGGATGGAGCGGCTGCCTTCGCAGGTTGCGTACTTGTCCGACATGCTGCCCTGCTGGTATGTGC
>KB703681.1:0-46823 GCA_000349165.1 Anopheles christyi | reverse complement strand
AAATTTTGATCGTTTCCTTGTTGCTTTCAACATGAGGCATGCAAAAAAGATGTGGGTTTTGTTGTTGCGCATTATGATCGAAAGCCAAGGCACGCACCCATTATGCGACCAATTAGTTGTTAATTTTTGTTGTGCATTTACTTTCGATTTCGCGAACACGCGTTTCGGCGTGTCACCTCCTGCAGGCGGAAGGAAATGTCCAAACAATTCGACTTGCCGGGGTGTTAACTTCAACTCCAGTCGAAAACGGTTGAATGGATACGGGTGACCGGAAAGCCTCACTCAAAAGCGAACGTTGACGGAGTCGCGAAAATGCAGTCACCCAAAGTGACATAAGTTTCGGTTCGCCGACTCCCTTCACATTCGTCAATTGATCTCGCCCAGGATCCTATTACTTTTTATTTACTTTCTCTTGTTTTGTGGCATTCGCGGATTGAAAAAAGAAAGAAGAAAATTGCCGGAAAGGAAATTGGAAAAAACAAAACAAAATTTAAAATAAAAACAATGAAGAAGCCCTGTCACATTCACAATTCTCCATCCAAAAAAAAAAGAAAGAAAACCGAAAGTGTAAACCATCTTGGTGCCTGCCTCCGGGATGTTTGCATCAGGGTGCGCGATCAATGGAATTTGGCTTTTTGGTGGCATATTTTACCACAGCCTCTGTTTTCGTGCGAATCATACATCGGGAATTGATCTTGTGACATGCGCCTTTTTTGTTGGGAAAGCGTTACCATTGTTATTTTAACTTATCGTGTTATACATAAGGAAACAACTTTTCGTGGTAAAAGCATTTCCCGTGGGCGCATGAACAGGTGAGTGAGAGTGTTTGGCGCCGTTCCTTTACCTATTGTATTAATTTGAATTTTCGGCTATAATAAATCGAATTCACCTGCTCTTTGATAGACAACGAAGCTTTGGATTGTCAGCTTAGACCAAAGGACTTGTAGGTTGCGTGTCGCAAAACTAATCGTTATTTTGTGTTTCTTTTACCTAGCATTACTCACGCTACCTTACTCCAAGCGGAAGTCGATTAGCGCTTTAGGGTCGGAAATTGGGATTGAAAAAAAAGAAGGAGATTGCGGCACATACCAGGCCACCACGCCAACGACTGGCACCTGATACTCGCAATAGTCTTCGTTTCGTTTGCCCTTCGCTCTTCGTACGCGCCATCTCCATCGCACTATCCAGATTCGATGTAGAATGTGTGCGTGTTTGCGTGTGTAAGTGTAAATCATCTTTGCAAAAAAATACCGGGAAACGTGCTGGTTCATTGAGTGACCGCCGCACGCGGACCGGATCGTTTGTTCACTTCCGGTTTTCGGTAACTGTCATCGATGCCACCGTTACATTTTCTTCTCCCTTCTGTTTTGCTCATGTCCAACCGGTGCGCGAAATTGCCTGCTTCCAATGTGCGGAAATTGTTGTTTACCGGTGGTGGTTTGTCGATGGAAAACGCCTTTCCTTCTCCTCTCGGGGCGGGGAGTCGTGCTAAGCAATAGGGGAAGATGTCACCGGTAATGGTGTGTAAATGATCGCAGCCATTAGTGTTTGAATTTTGATTAGAACTGCGGTTTAATTATAGATATTTTCGCTTGCTCGTGTAGTGCCATAACGTTTTTATTTGCATTTAAGTGGGATAAATGTGAGACACTAAGACCAGTGCATTTTTAAACATATCAATCAACTCTAGGCTAGACTAGCTGCTAGGTAAGTGTTTATGATGAATTGGTTTTAAATTGTTGCTTAAAAGGTATTGTTTACATATTTGAATAAAATCATTCGTATGGAAATCAAATTTAAAATCTATCGTGAAAACTGCTTCGGGCTGCAACCGAGCGGATCGCACTACTAGCAAGGTTCATGAACCTCCGAATAAATTTCCCTCCAGTGCGTGGGGCAGGTTTAATTTTCCTTTCTCGGTGCACACCGTGAACGCGCACACGAGATTCACGGCCACTGGCCAACTCTCGCCCAATTTGAGCATCCACACAATCAAGACCGTGGTCCGTGAAGTAGTACAGCAACAGCAGCAGCAGCATACGATATCTACGTGAGAGAGCGGATAGATGTTATCGGAAAAATAATCTCCCAGTCCCAGGCCACCGACGGCCTTCCAAAATCACCACCACCAGCTTTCTTCGTGTTATTTTCATCGGTTGGCGTGGCGCATAAATTATGCACCTCCAAAAGAGCTTTCTTTTTAAACGGCTCCTTCTCCTTCCCGCCCGGACCAGTGAGGTGGACCTTACCCAACCATCTTCCCCAGCGCGGATCGTCGGCGTCTCTACCCATCCGACCTGTCATGATCAAGATCGGTGACCATTACCAAAACGCGAATGCGTGAAATTTACGTCGTAATGCTCGGCTTGGATGTGGCCACTGCAGGTGGAACAATCTGTTTTCAAACGATTGCGTCTTGGACAGCAGCAGCAGCTTTGCTCACCACTGAAACGACCGCCCCCCCCCCCCTACCTACCATCCTCTTTCCCCCTGCCGGGTAATTAGTTATGCGACAGCTTGCAAAGATTAATTCACACAAAGCCGCTCTCACTGGATGTTGTCGCGGACGTGGAATTGCTACTCATCGTCGCAACTAAACGCTTCTCGTGCTATTTAAATTCACGCTTGAAAGGCATGCAAAGGCATCGGTGTACGGTTGAGATAAGCGCCGATTTCGATATGGGGAGCGTCACCTTCGCTCGAGCAAGCCAATTAGTGCACGACCCACTCAGCCAGCCTCCAGAAGTTGCTTTCGGAGGGAATTTATGGTGCACTTTCTTATCATTTGCTTTTCAACACCGCAAACACGTGCCCGGTGGGCGGCCTGTTCCGTGCCCGTGTGTTGGTGGCTAGAGATGATTGCGGGCATGTCACGTTGGCGGCACAGGCACATACTAGGAGCATCTTATCGAGTGTGTTGTTCACCTCATCAAAAGTGCCTCCCAAGGAGTGTGTTGGTTTCGAGAGCGTCTTGCGAAGAGGGCGGCAGATTGTATCGCTTTCTCCACACGCTCGTACCAATACAGCCACCCTCACCGGGTGTGATCAATTAGTGTCCCTGAGGCTCACATGACAGCGATGATGATCGGATTTTGTTTTTTTTTAACGCACCTATATAAAACTAGTAGAATGTTACATTCGACGACCAAATAGCGATCGAGTCGCCGTCATGCACAATATATGCCTGTTATTTCTGTGACACACAATCTGCATGTTTATGATAGGCCATTAGATGACATGAAGGACGTGTGGCAGAAGTTGTGTGTTTTTTTTTCGATGAGGGTGGCAAGATAAATTAAATTGTCATTGCCCTAATGAGCGAAATAAAGCGATCGTTGCTCTTGCGCTGGCGTTACATTTTTGTCTCGGCATCTCCGTACAAAGAAGGTGCCTGATTTACTCTTTGCTGATGGATTTACCAATGTGAGTGCTGCACTTACGAGTATGGGTATGGTGGTGGTTTTTTGGTCGTTGCTAATAAAATTGCTTCAAAAGGGATATTTTTTTGGGTTTCCCTCCTCTTCTTCTTTAATTTATTACAGAATGCTTGTTTTGAAAGATCTAGAAGAACAGGGGACATTCATTCGTGTTCGTTGAGTTTCAAACGTAGTACAAACATTCCTCAACGATTGTAAATCCATTCAAATCGATAAGATAAGAAGTGCAAGTAAATTTGTTTCAACAATCAAACCCGCTGCTATGTTGAGAGTGCAATAAAAGGGTTATTGTGAGTAGGTGTAGTAGGTTGATCATGTTTTAGCCATTTTTTTTTAAAGTGATTAGCTCAGCCTGAAAAAGCTAGACAAACATCCCCGAGTAGTTTTCAATAATTCCTTCATTATTTTCTAGAAATAGTTTCCTACGATTAACATTTCATAATTTTAGTTAAGACACGATCTAGTTAATGAAGTGCCTTTCGATACATAATCTAAATGAAAGAGACATTAAAAGATCCTAAAAATGTCAGGTCTAACTGTTTATGTTAAAAGTTTATTTAGCTGAGATGTTTATGTGTATTGCATAGTGTATATTTTAAACAAACAAAATATCACGCGACGTTTACTGACGTCACTAAGATAAAAGCAGTTAGCCTCGAAATGGCTTATTATGCATACTTTTTTTTCCTCTTCTTTGCAACTCCCAAACATTATCCGTTTTTGTGAGAGAACGTTATCTGCAAAATATAAAACAACATGAGATTGCGAATCTTTTAATCATTTGCGCTTAATTGCTTCCACCGTACGAGTAATTGTGTTTGTCTGCCTCCTACCTAGGGGATGCCCAGGGGTTTTGCGAACGATTGGAATATTCCTACTACCTAGCTAGAACACCATGAGAATGAGACGCTTTAACTAATTACCTCGATTTGTATATTTACTTCCAGGTGACACATCGGACGACCGGTGACGTAATGGTGCTGAAGATGAATCAACGGCGTGCTAACCGGCCCAACATGTTGCGCGAGGTGCAGTTGTTGAACAAACTGTCGCACCCAAACATCCTGAGGTAAGTGTCGATCGATTAACCATCCATCTAGACTAGACTTTCATTCATACGCAAAGGATGAATGAATAAGCGAGACTGTATTTACTACACAACTACTACGTGCACCACCGATAGTTTAGTTTATGGGCCCGGCTAGTACTCGGCACTCGCTGAGAAAATATTTACAGAAGAAGGGTGTGCGGTTTAATTGATTTAAAAAGCCATTTCCCATTGCTTGGAACCGTGAAACACTAGGGTCAATGCAATTTCTTACCATTTACTCTACCCCATCTGTTCGTTTAACCTTCAAGGATATGGCTCGAAGGAAATCTTGATGGATTCTTGGTGCAGGAAACAAACGGGAATACAGTGTTTGTACTTCCCGCCAGTTGATATTGACTTCCGTGCAGGAATGGGAGTTTGCTTGTTTTTTGTGTCTTTGCTCAAGCTTCAGGTGGAAAAAGGGCGCGCCCGGTACGTTGTCGCGCCATGGGAGTGAGCAGCATGGGAAAGTAAAAATTACACTCGAACACGCGCACAGAAATGCACTTCCTTCATCGTCTAGACGGGGGTGTACGTCTATGTTTACAAGGCTGGGCCACATTCAGTTGGCCGCGTCTGGGCAGAAAGGGTGCTTTGACGTTAACATATGTAGAGAGGGAGAGAGACAAAGAGAGTGTGTGTATATTGCATTCCGTAAATCATTTCACGTAGTTATGATGGGAATGGAATGTTGTGATTGAAGTTGGGTAAGAGTGTTCTGATTTAGAAGGAGAAATTAAATTGGGTGCATTTATGTATATGCTTATAGAAAGGAAAATGAAAGCAAAATTCTTTCTTACAGGACAATTTGTTGAAATTGTATAAGCACGTTCCCGTTTATCTGCTACTAAGTGTCTAGTGTCGCTAAATGCAGTTGTATGATTTTTCTTTTAACAGCATGCTTTCTCATTAAGTTTATGTATGGTAATGTTGACAAATTAAGTATTAACTGTTCACAAAAAAAAAATAATTAAAATTTATATTTATATTAGCATATTATTAGCGTAACAATATCGAAATAATCAACTTCTCTATTTCAATTGGAAGTTTCTCAGCAAAATCAAACACTGGAAAACCGCCGTTTACACGCTCTGTCCAAAAAAAGAGAAACCAGATCTCGAACACCAGCTCCCCTCGCTCCGTGACTCCTATCAGGAAGATGTATGTGGTGTAAGGGTATGTGTGTGTTTAGTTCACCCACGAGCACACGAGCACATAAGAAGCAGCCATTTTCACGCTGTCGGTGGAAAATGCGATCGCGCTGTATCGAGTTGCGGAGTTGAACCATACAAAGTTCAAGGGTCGGTGGCCCTTTACGTTTCGCGGAAAAGACGCCCAACGTTAAACGATTGCTACGAAAGATGGAGCGGAAGTAGGTTAGGTCAGAGATTTGAGTGAGTTTTCTCTACCGGCAAATGAAGATTATTTTCCCCATGTTTGTTGTTTGATTCTCTTTACCTTTTTTTGTTTTTGGGAAATATGTATGGAAATTTTATTTCAGTTTGGATTTTTTGTTTCAATTTTCGAACCCATTCGTTTACCCGTTGGGATGTTGTGCAAATAAAGGTAACTATCTCTTCTGTCGTACCTTGCACGGGAAACCTATTCAACGAATGGGTTCAACCGTGTTTGTAGATGGTGGGTGCTGTTGTGCTTCTCGCCTTTCGTGTGTCTCGACTGGCCTTGATGCCTCGTTCATTTATGCTCCCGCTGTCTGCATAAGCGGCAACGTGTTGGGTTGGTAATTTATTCATCTTCTGCGCAAAACCCCTAAACCGGAAATGACCGTGTGAGCAGAGCAGTTTTGTTAGCGTGCTATGACTGCCGAACAGCAGCAGCTGCCGTTGAACTTTGTTTTATTTATTTAATTGCAATCTTTAATATTGAAGCGCAGCTACGGGTCGAGTTTTTCGTTTCACCGATTCAGCGTGGAGAGTGTGTGGTGAAGGTGGTATAGTATTATGATCGTCTGTTGCCTTTGCTTGTTTATTTGTTGTGTGCGGAGTGTTCGCACAACTGTAGTGGTTTTTTGTTTGTTTGTGGCAATATGCAAAGTACTGCGAACGCGTACGCGCATAGTTTGTTGCATTTGGTCCAGGGTGCTGCAAAAAGTCATCTTGTAAGTGTTTCGATGGACGTTTCTCTTCATCAAGGGTGCTTTTTTGTGCGTTTCCCGTTTTATTTTTTATTACTTCACGAACATACAATTGCTCCCGAATCGGTAAACACTACTACCATCGGTTGCAAACCGGTGTTGTTGTGTTACTGCAAACGCCACAAAAGGTGGAGAAATTAATCTCGTGAAGAAACGTTGCTCAATATGCATGCCACATGCCGTGTGTGCTGTTTGTGGATTGAAATCAAAACAAATGAAATCATACGAAAGATCGCGGAGGGGAGGGAAGGATATGGGGTGAGAATGGGAAAGGGAGTAATGAAAAACCTGAAAACACCTTTTAAACAACGACCCATACTTTCGCATACTTACTAACACACACTCGGACGTACATGCAGAAACAGCCTTGGCAATGGAGACGCCTGATGGACGGGGCGGCATCAAGCGAGAGTTTTGCGGCTGGGCTGGGATGGCACCCGAACGATGCGGTTGTGTGTTGGAATCAACGCTGGGAGGAAAGTAAGAAACGAGAGTGAAAGCACTCTTCGAACACTCGCCGATGCGGCCAACGCACTGTTGTTCAACGAATTGCCTTCCCAATGTGCCCGCACGTTTCCATCTCTTTCGCCTGCGTCGTCTGCCTCTTTCGGGTGTGTGCTGATCGTTTTCTCCCAAGTGATGACCATTTTTATGCTTAAAGGCGTTTTTGAAATCCGATCATACACATTCTTCAAAATCATTCGTTTATCTGTTTTAGTTAATTAATCATTGAACAGGAAAGTATTTATTTTTTATCAACCTGAATTCGATACCAAAAACTATGAATAAACGGGTGTCCAATCACTTTCCTCCTTGATCGTGAAAACAGTTGTTCACGCTCAGCGTTTGTCATCTGGCAGCTTATGTTACGATCGTTCACAGTTAGTTTATGCACCTACTGCAGCACTTGATCGCCACGGGCAGTAAACGTGTTCCCCTGCTGCGCACTTCTTTCTTTGCATGTTCGCTGCTATGGGCGTTGAAGGGAAGAAGCTAAAAGACGCGTTTAACATACGCATCGCGCAGTATCGAGATCACCAAACAAAAGGCAAATAAACGTGCGGCCGCGTGGGTACGAGAAGGGTTACGAGAAACGATCACGTTTACGTTTGGCAGTCGTGCAAAGGCTGTGGTTGTTATTTTTACGCTTAGGGTTTTATTTTCTGCGTTTGCACATTTTGTTTTACTGTTGTTGCTGTTTCTGCTGCTGCTGCTAGTACCATCTTTCGATTAGTGTTGCACTTGATGAAGAGAGTGTTGCGCATAAGTTGTAGGAGGGTGAGAGAAGCTGCTTGGAGTATTAAAGGGCTGCTGAGGTTGAGGGGATAAACAACAGTTCGCCTTGCCAACTGAAGCTGTTCAGGGATGATATGTTTTGCGTTTTGCTAACACAAGTGTAGTAGGGCCGCAATCAATGTTGCTCACCAACTAGCGCAAAAACGTGCGGCTGGGTTGTTGTGGGAGGCGTTGTTGAGATTTTCACGACATGGGTCTATGAACTTGCTGAAGGTTACGGTGAGCGCGAAGGCTTGGTTGCAGACGCGATTCGTTTTGTGCCCGTGTTGGCCGAGAACTGCAGTGAATGCGATTCAACCACCCCCCGTTCGCCGCAATCTGGAGGGAAATGTACTGCGATTTGCTTTTATTTTTCACTCAGAATTTCCCCACCTCTGGTAGATTGTAGATTGTGGAAATACGCTTTATTCTGATGTGCGAACGAGCTTTGGAATTGAAACGGCACAAATACATAGCACCTAGATTGGTGTAGAAGGGTAGATGATCCAGTTTAGCGTGATAGGAATTTATTTAATTTATTTCATTTTAAATAGAAAAATGATAAAATGAGGCCTCACGTACAAGAGGAGATCTTCGAAGAAAGGGTTTTATTGAATGATTTGTTTAAAAATTTATTGTTGCATTAACGATACAAATATTGCTTATAGATATAAAGATATTTCAAACAAATTCAAATTGCAAAATTCTTTGATTACTTTGTTTGTCATTTCGCACAAATCCTATAAGAGAAAGAGGGCGATGTGTATTTCACATTCGTCTACATATGCTGACTATTGAATTCAAAAATATTCCATGTGCCTTTGGTTTGTAGGAAACATATATCATCCAAGTTATTTTAATTATGAAGACATTTGTTATTGCGCTGCGTATTGCTGAAGGACGTCCTTCAATATCGGCATAAATGTAAGGTTCACCGACGACGATGACGACTACGATGAGGATCGCATTAACAAAAGTGAAATCAGTTTACCCATTCTGTCATCCGAATTGGTTCGTCGCTGTCAGTATCAATTAATCAGCTGTAACAATTACGTATTCGGTCTTGTTAAAAATGGACAACAATGATGCACACAACGATGGAACAGAATCTTTTCAATTTGCGATAGTTTTTTTTTTGTTTCTTCCTGTCATCCTCCTTCATTTCAGTTCACTTTACGCTGACCGCCATATATCTTCTTGCGTTCGCTTAATATACAAACAAATCGCATTCAATCATCGCTACGGTTTGAGAAGGACCGCGCGGGAAAACCATGCTGGTGTGGATTTCGTTTTCTTTAGATGTTTGTTAGTGTTTTTCATCGTGCATGCTGTATTGGTTCGACGTTTGGTTAGTGTGTTTATTTTGTTGGCGTTTTCATGCTTTGACGCCCATCCTTAATTTTGGCTATTTTAATGTTTTGTTGTTCCTTGACTTCTTTCCTCACTTCCGAAAATATCGTGTGGGTGTTGGTTGAAGCTATTTTCGGCTAGCGTATTTACAACCTGTGTGCTATTTTCAGCAGCACAAAGAATTTGAATAATTCGGTGACTCTTTTTATACGTATGTTTTTTGCATGAATCGCATTAACCAACCCTACAATTTTGTGACGGCATCATTGCAATAATTATAGCTTTGAGACTATGTTTGTCTTGAAAAAGTTGTAGATTAAATGGCTCTTTTGTTGCAAAGGGATATAAAAACAAGAATAAGCAGTGAGGTCATAAATAGACATAATAACGCTTCCTTATTGTTGTGTCTATAAGCCGCATATTTTTGGCATGCAATAATTCATTGGTCTGTCTGACACTTAAACATTTCACTTTTCGCTATTTTTATGTATCAGTAAAACTGGTTATTTGCATACGGATGCGAGAAACATTATCAATCTCCCTCTCACTTTCCTCTCGAGTACTAACCGAATGTTTTAAATAAATGACAATATTTCCTTAAAATTGTCAAACGTTAAAAAAATCCAAATTATTCAGGATTCTTTTCGTTTTCGGGAAATGTAGGAAGTCACAATGAAGGGATCACGATGCATTCAACTACGATATTATGCGACGATGCACCATTACACTCCTTCAATAGCCGGTCAGTAAGTCGATTGCGTAACATATATTGGAGGTCTGTACACCACCGTAACTCAACGTTTTTGTTGCCTTATTGCATCTTACTGCGAATGATAGCTGACCGGTGTTTTATTTTCGCCACATCATGCAGATATTGTTGCCATGTTTGGTCGTAAAATATGTAACCAGATTTGAGAAGTAGTAAACGTTGAAGACGACAACAAAAAAGACGAATGGAACGAAGGCAACGCGTATGAAGAAGGAAAGAAGGTGAACATAAAACACAACAATCTGCCAACATTAAAACCGATCGTCGTCGCAATGTTTCACGGAAGCAGATAGTGTACGAGGCCGGAACTGGTACTGCGTTCGATCATCACTGTTGAGCGGTCCCAACTGGTCAGGTGAAAAAATAACACAAGCCCTACTACCTGACTGTGACAGTCCCGCACAGCGTACATAAAAGGGATTTTTTTGTTGGTAGGGTTGTATTTTTGTTGTTGTGATCGACACATGTCCAGTGATCTGCTCCATTTGTGTTTTTTATGTACATCGATTGGAAGAAAGATAGAGAGAGAACAACGGCTTTTGCATACGAATCACACAACTCGTTTGATCGGTCTTCATCCACCGGGAATAAAGTCGAAGCTTTCTGCATCGAAAGTGAAATTTGTTTTGGGAAAGCAGCTTGATCTGGTGTTGTTGTTGTACAAAATGTTAAACGGAATCGGGTGATCTGTTCGATCGTGTTCGAAGTACAGTTTTTTTTTTGCGAATTCGCAACACGTATAACGGATTTGCATTCGCTTGTGGCAATAAAACGCTAGTCGTGGAGCTGCTTAGCAAACAATATCTTTTGAATAAATAATGACATGTAGAACTGCTAACATTAAAAATACGTTTACTAATCAATGTTAAGTTAGCATTGTACCAGTTCAATACAGTTTATCGAACTCAATGAAGCACCGTCTCGAAAGGTAAAAAATGTACAATAATTGTACTACGATGCATTTGTACTTCGTTTGCTTAGCAAATGCCGTTTTAAACCCGTGCCACATTCCATACCCGTGAGGCTCTATGGCGCTTCAGGCGTTGACACTTGCTCTCCAGTTTGCTTGCTTTAATCGATCACTTGAGTAAATAATTTACCCCTTACCCGTACAGACTCGCATGTTTCGAACCGTTTTAAGCTGTTGATAGGTTCAGCTTGTTATAGAAGTCATGGATGAAGCATACGGCAACGATTTTTGCGACCAGCGAGGTAATAACACAGTCCCCGAATATGGGCACACGCTCAAGATCGTCCACATCTCGCGATGATCGGCCTCAATTCGCCGCATGATGGTGGATCTGAACTAAGGTCACCGAGAATCGAGCACACCGGGGTGATGTTCTGTGCTAATTGAATGCGTCTGAATATCTGGAGGGTGTCTCCTGTAGGCAGAGGCGATCAATTGGAACTCTTCGAACGCACTTTCTTGCTGGTTCCGTTTGGCGCCAGGCTCATCCTGACTTAGTGAAGATCATGATTCTACATAACCGTTCCAAACGGTTCCACTTTATCACCTCAATCAGATAGTTAATGACAAGAGAGAGAGAAACGAAAAAGAATAGCTTCAACGCACCAGTAAAATAACCCAAATAACTAACACCCATATAGGAAGCCTCGAGCACCAATTACGATTGTCAATTGGTACGATCAGCTTCTACGACTGAATTGCCAAACGTACTCAGATCCGATGATCCATATGGTCAGAAGATCGAGCGTAGTGCCATAAATCATTAGCTTGATAGCTTTCATCGAGAATGATGGGAAAATTACGCTGACCGGCAATCAACATATGATCGTATCGATTGAACAACCAACTGACTGGAATCAGCACGATGTCCCTGAGGCTCTCTTTACAACAACGACGGTTTAGACAGTTCCTTCCCCGCACGCCTGAACCTGGATGGGGAACCGGTACTCTCATACCTTTTGCCTTGCCTCAACAAAAAGTACGCTCTCATCGCCTTATGAGAGCATTTCTGTTCCAACATCAGACCTCATACGGCATAACGGTTCCTTCCGCTTTCACGAGCATCGGAAGGAAAGTAGGCGATTGAGTTGATTAGGCGCACACTTTGCTGCGCTTTGCTCCTTTGTTGATGAGGGGGGGGGGGAGAGATTTGGGGTAGATTAGACTTGCAGGTTGACAGAGACATGCTTCCATGGTCGTCCGTGTCACGTGCCTAATTTTCGGGCTAACGGATGAAATTTCTCCTTAACGTCACCATCAACCATAGGGCGCGATACGTTTTACACACGAATATGATGAGCTTTATTGGCTATAACTGATGCGTTTCTTCCGTATCCCTTACAGACTGGCGGTAATAAGTCGCATCGGGTGTGGAATGGAGCGACTCTCTTGACTAACGAGATTAAAACGTCATTGATTCGAAAACACCAATGACCGCCAGATTTCGCGGTTTTTGTTCACGCTTTGGAGTTTGGTGCTGCACGAATCATGATTGTGTAACGGGATTTGGTTCGATTGTTGGTGATCATTTTTTTCCATAAGTTTTCAAAGCGAAACTCTGAAAATGAAATACAACAAAACAACTTTACGATACCCTCGAAAGATGGAATATTTCTTATTACATTCATAAACTAAAACACTAAACTTCTTGTTCACTAAATTGCTACATACATATGCCGCTGATTCCTTTGACGGCTAAATTGCTCTAAGCGCATTTCAATCGCACGCACACACGGTTCAATGAATAGGACCGCGAAGAATTTGTGAGAAAATGGAGCGATAAACAAGCATCATTTGAATAACTGGGGCCGAGGAAACCCCAGTGTACGTCCGCTAAAGGGCGCTGCCGACGAATGCACGAACTATTCAAGCGGAACGTCTCAAGATGAAATCGAACCAAGCCAGGAAACACTGAGCGCGGTTCGCAATACAATTGGGTAAGGTTGGGTTTTGGGTGGATTAAGGGTATTATTTAAAACAATAAAATGGGGAAGGCATTAGGTTTGGTGGTTGGAAAAGGTAATACGGCGTCTCGAATCCGGGTGAGTAAAGAAGTGGAGCATTGCAGTTATGGAGCTCGTGGTATAGGTACAGTCTGTGTTTTGAGAAATAAAAGGTTTCCATTATGTATATATGGAGTACAGTTTTGTACCATTGCCATGCCATGGCTTAGCATGAAGGGCAGAACATGTTATTGTATTTTTACAATATTTGAAACATTAAACAAATAAGTTTTCTGGCTTTTTAAACCTTATACCTTTTTTATATCAATTGTCCTCATCAAAAGTTATAAACAGTATGTATAGTGTAAGTAGTAAAGTATACGTAATATTTGAATACTTTTGAAGAAACAGCATGTCTTACAAAATAATAATGAGAAAAAAAATCATTCATCTGTGTGATTGTCCAACATTCCTCGAGTATTGGACAGGTTTTTTTTAAATCATTTACTCGGTTTTAATCAACTGGACGCGAATGAACACACACCACTAATACGATCAAAGCAATTCGAATAAATTATATTTTCCTCATCCTAATAAGGAAAATTACCGCTTCCTGCATACCGCAGGCCATTTCTGGCAGCCCTGATCATCGCCAGACATCATTGAATCTCGGTTATATCAACGAACTGAGCATTATGGTTGTTGGGCCTGAACGGTAACCAAACGGCAGTAAAGTGCAGTGATTAGGTGCCGGATGGGGGACGCACGTTTCGATGCGCTGCTCTAGAGTTTTATTATTTTTTTAGTACCGGTACTCGACAATGACACCTACTATATATCTACTTTGTTTCATTCGATTATGTCGACGGCACGGATGGTACACGGATCGAAGTTACGCGAACGGCCGAGACTACATGATGCGATGTAATCCATCGCAAAACCGCATAACTTTGCCGACTAGCCGCCGTGTGCAATGGTCATAATACTGTAGTCAGTCGCTACTCGATGGCGTCGAAAAGAAATGCTTCATTGAGCGGGTTCGAAAGATGGCCCGATAGAGATGGGGACGAGAAGTGGAGGGCGGTGGGGGCAATGGGAAGGAAAACCGGTTGACCACCTTCACCGTAATCGCCAAGGAACATCAAGGAAACACAAAGAGGAAGCAACTCCGTACTGGTTGTTGGTGGAAAATCGGTACGTTCGAAGTGGACATTACTATACAGGCAATACGCACGCCATACTGGCCACCGCCCCAAGAGTGCTCCATGGACTGCACCGAAGGACAACTACGGTCGGTTAACTTTTTCTGGTTTGGTGGCGCTTTTATGAACCCAAAAGTGACACAAAAAAAGCAAAATATGTAATTGAGCTTTTTGACACACCCGCATGTACATTTTGGGTCCCAGTTTCGGGAGACCGTGACCAACAAACTGGAGTACGAACGAGTCCAAACCTCTGACCCAATTTATATCTATTTTCACGGTGTAGATTCCTCGTAATGAGAAGGATTTTGTGCAAAAAATAACAGCAAACATAAAACAAAACTAGCTTCATGAGGGAGGATGAGGGGCAAAAAGCAACATTAGCACATCCCACTGTAACATGCTGCCGGGCAGGTTGCCGATGCGTCACCGGCACCAAAAACAAGGGCAACATCACATTGATTCGTTGGGCTCTTTTTCCTTTCTTTCGATTGCTGTTTTCATAGACTCTCTCTCCAAAAAACAAAAAACACCAAAACAGACCGACATTAGTGCCAACGATCGTTGTGTCGAAACAGTCCCATCTTTTGTCTTTCTCTTTCTCCCCACGTAGTGCCAACATAACCGTGGCAACAGAAGAAATGCACTCTAATTATCTCATCAACACCTGCGATCGTATACGATGCTGTGGCAATGCGCCGTGCAAGAGGATCGTCCACATCGCGGTCTGCATCGATCTGGGCCAATCGAAACAACTGACCGAAAATCCCTGGCCGGCGTTGCGGGAGAATGGGAAGCAAAGAAAGAAAGTCGAATGTGCCCGGGGTAAAGCAATTCGGCGTGAGCGTGCGTGTGTGTAGTGCAGGTCGTAATGTACTTATTATGTTGCGCTATGTGCTAATGTAGTTGTGAAGTTTATTATTGCTATGTAGGGTAGGGTTGCAAGGAACCTGGATTTGTTAAGTGCCAGATAACGTTCGTAAACTTGGACATGTTTGTGGCCTACTCTTCATTTGCTTTGTGATGTGTAGGAAAAGAGAAGGTTGACTCTAATGCTACTGATGTTTTGCATTAATTGAAGGTCAAGTTTGCACGCATGTGATAAAAAAAATTTAAAATCATCTTTATTGGATGAGATTGCATAACTAAATCGTGTTTTAAACAACTTTCACTCAAGTCATTCGTTAATTGTATTAAAAAGGTACAATTATTCCGTGATAAGGGAAGTTACAGTATAACTTGTTTGAGTAAACCTTGTAAGAATTAAATATTTGAATCACTTTAAACGCTTAAATTGAAGAAATATTGAAGCAGAATTAATTTTGTTGAAATTTCAACTAATATTTGGCAAATAATTTGGAGCAACGCTGCCGTTAATAATATCTGGTAAAGTATCTACAGTCATATGATCTTGTTGACCTTTTTCGAATAGATTCATTTCCGCTTGGCGTAAACGACATACTATGTGGTCCTGTCGGACTTATATAGGCTTACTAAATTTCATTTTACCCAAGGTCCATCGGGCTACCCCGGTTGATCATTGTACACATATTTATTTTAATGCACCATGGGTATTTGGATTCGAATTCGTATTTGGATAGATATCAATTGATCAAAATCAAATCAAATAGATTCACAATAGAACTGCAAAAAAATGCACATACAATGCCTACTAATCCAGGTTATAAATAAATTATTAAAACAAGCAGCCTCTTTTTAACAAACCGCAAGTTACCAACGGTCACCGGAAGTATCACCACATTAGAGGAATCATAATGGTGCGAATCAGGTGCTTGCGGGTGCTTGAATATAATTGTTGATTCTATTTTCAGCTCAAATAGCATAATTGTATCAATTACCACCATTTTGGCGCCTTTTCTGTGTCTTACCACACATTCAGTAGCTGAAATGGAAATGTTAGAACCGCTCAATATTCCACCTCCTTTCGCATCGTTCCCACCCCTACCAAACAGGCCAGTAGCCTCTTGAGCTAACCGAAAACACGTGTGTACACAAACACTTCTGTCCAGTGGAAAAGAGTTTTGGCACAATCCACCCATGATTCTGAGAGCATTAAAGAGCCTCTCGAGCTACGATGAAGCAGGGCGCACTTGTAGCTTTACCGGGGCTCAATTTGTTTGAGTCGAAAATGGATTCTTCTTTAAAGGTGTGTGTGTTGTGGAAACTAGAGAATTGTGTTAATTACCACTACCGCATTACCTAGATTTCAGCTAGAATGGTAGCGGGGTTCGTATGGAGCTTTCTTCTTCCCTACCGATTGGTGGAATACCGTACGAACTTGTGCAATAAGCAGAGGGTTAGTGTTAAGTGTAAAAAAGCAAACACTTGTCGGTATTCATCAGAGACATGCTAATCGTATGCCCTTAGCACTTTTCGCTTTCGGAAGTCGGCAATCCTAAAATTTTGAAACGATCGACTAAACTCATCTGTAATTCTAATTTTGTGAAATGGAAAATAGTATCTAATGCTGTCTCAAGATTTCCTGCTTTTCCTGCAAACAAAAGCGAAAGCCAAAAAGCTATCTGAAAACCCGTTTGCCACCGGCAAACCGTGAACCATGTCACGAAGTCACGAACATGATCAATTTTCCTACCGACCGTTGGCTGCCGACCGGCTGTCAAGCCAGCGAGGAAAGCGCTCGTGCTGGTGGGGGTCATTCAACGGCGTACAAAGATGATGGTGGCTTCCGTAGGTGGTCGGAAAATAAAACCAGTTTTCCTCGATATGCGCACCTCTACCTGTGGAAAGGCCGAATAGTCTTTTCCGGGGTTGTTCCGGAGTGTGTGTGTGTGTGTTTGTTTGGAAGTGATCGTAGACGATCAGGAAGTGAGGGCAGCTGTTCCAGTGCTAGACGTAGAGCTCTACCATGGACAGCAGCATCGGCTATGAGTTCAATGAAGCCTTACTGTGGCTCCCTTGTGTGTAGGTCCCAGCGAGAAGCACCTCAGATATGGGAATTGCGGAAACGAAGTGACGTATTTATTCAATCACGGTAATATATGTGGCAGCACGTACCAATCGTAGCAGAGAGCTGAAAACAAGTCGTTACAGATATTCCACTGGTATGAGGCGTGAAAATCGCTACTGACATGACACAACTGATACGTTATAGGTAATGCTTTGAATTTCAGGTTTATTGCTTTGCGAAATATGCGTTTTCAATGTAATCCCGGGTAGAGATGTCTTTGATAAACGGAAGTGACGGGGAAACATAGTGAACATCTATGGATTGGCAAAGGAATATCTTGCCCGAAGGTAATCCTTATAGATGGACTATAGATGTTTACACCTGAACGTGATTTGAACATGTCTTTAAGAATCGATGTAAAAATGTCCTTCATATCCATGTCGATCTTTAGCTTTAAACACAATCCCATTGAAGCAAAGCGGACAATTGTACTGCCACAATACATGTGCGTCGTGTGTTCAGGGCTTAAGGGTGTTAAGCTGGCGCCATATTTCATCTCGACACGCGCAGGTTTCCTTGACCCAGATGAGGGGATATTCCATATTTGGGATGTTTCCGTTTTTGGTGTCAGTTTTGTTTTTGACTTCATCACATCAACACCGCGAAACGATGTGATCACCACGCAACAACCGTTTGGTCATGCATGGTTTGGTTTGGGATGGAATGTTATAAAATATGCTGCCCATACACATATCTAACAAAAGCAAATTTGTGGATAGGAGTTTAAAAACGCGGTTGGAATTTGGACGTTTTTGTTTGTTTGTTTGCATTCCCTTACATCGCTATCATAAGCTGACCTTCGTTGCCATAATCGTGACCACGACGTCAACTGAAGGAAACTACTCGGAAGCAGCATTCAACTAATCTTTCTGACGGTTGTGTCGCTAGTGCGCACGTTGGGAGCAGATGATATTTTTGTGTTTTCTGCCGCTGCCCGATGCCGAGGTGTGACTTCCGGGCGTAAAGAGCCCCCGGATGTTGTCGCTTCTCGTGCTGTGAGAAAACTGAACGATTTCCTATCGGTGTGGTGCGTGCAACAGAGCTCCATTGTTTACGAATGAGGCAGCATCGCGAGCGAAAGTCGGAAGCAACTATTGCTAGAGCAAGATACCGTAGACACTTGTGTGGGACACACGGGGAAAATGATCGACGTCGTTCGTTGACCGGACGGTCAAGTTGAGGGACGGTTTCATCCCAGAGCAAAACAAAAGTGTGGATTCGCACGGAGGTCAGATGGAATCCGTTAAGTAACACAGATTCTCTAAGTTCCCAGCACGGTAGAAGCAAAGCGGTCATAACAGGGCCTAGCTAAACGGTTGCTGTGCGGTAAACAGCAGTGGGAAAACAGATTTTGGGAAGACCTTTCAGGAGTGCGGTTATGACTTACGCGTTGTTATAAAATTCTTACTACACCTTGCTTCACTAAAACCGTTAACTGAAAACCTAAATCGCTAAGACAGTTCTTTATAGCTAAATCATCCCCAGAAAGTTGCATAACCATTATCATACGATTGAACGAGACCATACAGCATGAACGAAAAACTACATAAAAAATGATTGTTTAAACATTAGAGCGATGCCTTACTACGTCGTTAAAGATTTTCACTTTTCCGCCTTTTACTTCGCTGTGTTTGGTTTTTTTATCTTGGTCTGTTTTTTTTTCACCATCGACACCTTGATTAATGAAGTCACCAAATGACTCACAGAATCCTCCTCTGCCGGTTTACGCAATCGTATTGCTCAAAAGTGGTCGGAAAGACGGGGATGATCAATTGTGCCCTGAAGGGATCCTGCGTGTGTGTGTGTGTGTGTGTGTGTGTTAACGGGAAAATTCGCTTCGCCTGTGCCGAAAATAATTGAACACATTTTTTCTCTGCACCGGTTCGTCGGTTGGCACGTGTCGTAAGTGTCTCGGAACATTCATTCATTATAACATACTGATCACATATGATCAATCATGCCATTTGAATGATCGGTTCTGTCCAATACGTTTTCTTGTGTGTTTGTTCATGTGTCGTAAATTGTAGCTAACGTAATGTTGCATGCATGTTCGACCAATTCGATAAGCCTCGTTTTATCAATTAAATCACATTCCAAACAACAACACATTTCTATCATGCAAGGCTTTTCTTTTGTAACACAAAATCTTAGGGTTTTTTTTTTTGTACTACCACTGATGATCACTACACAAATACTGAAAATCATTTTGGTTTTGATTTACGCGAAGATAGGATTTTTTACTTAAGCATACATATTTAACTGAGGACTCAAACAGCCGATTTAGGATCAGGAAGACAAAAAGGGTCTCCTCCACCCAGTACGAAACCAAGTAGTAACCGTTCATTTCCCATTTTCTCACTGACAGGTTCATGGGCGTCTGCGTGCAGGAAGGGCAGCTGCACGCCCTCACAGAGTACATCGAGGACGGTTCACTGGAGCAGCTGATCGCGAACAAGGCACAGTACCTTCCGGCCCTCTGGAAGATAAGGATCGCGCTAGGGATTGCTCGGGGAATGCAGTACGTGCACGATGTCGGTATCTTCCATCGCGATCTTACGAGCAAGGTATGTTTGTTTTGTCTGTATTCAGAACTGGTATGCAATTGTTACGGGTTACATTAATTGTTTGCTCATTTGTTGTAGAATGTGCTGGTGAAACGGTTACCCGACGGAATGTACGATGCGGTGGTCGGGGACTTTGGGCTAGCGGCCAATATACCTCGAAAGTGGTTAGTAGAATCTTCGAGCCAACTGAAAATCGTCGATAGACGCATGTCTGAATTCTCGTTCTTTCTTTCAGTGGCAAACCCCGCCTTGACACTGTTGGCTCACCGTATTGGATGAGTCCCGAGTGTCTTAAAGGACAGTGGTATGATCAAACCAGTGATGTATTCTCCTTTGGAATAATTTTGTGTGAATTGATAGCTCGGGTAAATCGCTAACTAAATTTTCGCAGTTGGGCACTCCATGTAAAAGCATTGGTAACGTTTGTTTCTTCCTTTGTTTTGTTGCTTACACATAGATTGAGGCAGATCCAGACATCATGCCCAGGACTGATACGTTCGGTTTGGACTACATTGCGTTTGCTGATGTGTGTCCAAACGATACGCCACCGGCGTTTTTAAGACTGGCCTTCTATTGTTGTACTGTAAGTAGAAGACTGTGTTACATTTACGTTATGCGACATTGGCATTTAATCTTCTCCGTACTTTCTTTTTAGTATGATCCAAAGAGTCGACCAACGTTTACAGAGTGTGTAAAAAAGTGTACCCTGCTATCGGATGTGTGCGAGGATAGCTACAATCACCTACAACAGCAGCAACAGGCACACTATCGTATGAACTTAGCTAACGGAAGTGCGATCTCGAACGGTGTCGGCGTGAACGGGTTGAACGGTTCTACGAGCAGCAGTTCGGAACCGGTGCCCGCCGTGAGTGAAAACGTTTCTGCGGGCAGCAGCACCTCGAGTACGCCGTCAAGCAGTGGCGAGTATTCGCAGAATCCACTGCACCATCGGCGCTCCTTGTCCGAGAATGTGATAGTATTTCCGCCGCACACGACGCCAAGTGATAAGGCGCGCTATCACATGTACCAGCGGGGCAACTCGGTGGTTCGGCCGGCCGAACCGGCCATACCGGAATCGCCGACCTACTCCAACCAAACACTCCGGAAGGTAGCGGAAACGATGTTGCTGAAGGACTCGCAGTACAAGCCACGGGCTAAAACGGAACAGGGTGCCGGGACGAAAGCGAATCCGTTTAGTGCACTGTCGCAGCTAAAGGGTGTGAAGAAAATCCTAGGACCGAAGCCGGCCGTAACAACGTACAGTTCGGGCGATTTGTTTAGCTCGTGCTTCGAAATATCGGCCCCATACTTCCGGGCGTGGAACTCGGTGCAAAATCAGATCGTGCGCAATGCACGTGAAGGTCGCAGCTGCACTGGTGGGATAGTGAACTCAGGCGGTTCCAGTTCCGGCACTGGCAATGTAGAGGGTCAACCGAAAAGCTTACCCAATTCACCAACCTCACCCCGTAAGGAGTATGGCGAGGAGGATGATGATCAATCGGCCGGAGGCGTGTTAGCGAACGAATACCGCAAAGTATCGCTCGGAAACGTTCGAAAGTATCGAGCCAGCTTCACCGAACTCTCTAGTCATCCACTGTACAAGAGTGGCCAAATTGAGAATGAAGCAACGAGTGCGGGCGGAGCGACGACTGCGACTAAATCATCTAATTCAGGCACAGGTACCAGTTCGGCAACTTCGTGTAATAGCGTCAATTTAACTACTGTAAAGAAAATGTCTAACGGTAGTGTGAAACCGATAATGCCTTCAATCGTGTCGGAGGATCCGGCCGATGAGGAATTGGAGCTGAATGAAGAGGAGCATAAAACTGGAGTCAAATGTTCGAAAACACTCAATAGTGGCGATGGCAATCTGGTGCATCTGTGTGGTAGTAACAATGGAGACAGCGGGACGGAAGAGGGTCAGGATGGTGCGAGCTGTGATGGAGAATCGACTCAGCTAGATGATGAAGAGGAGGAAGAGGTTGTGGTCATTAGGAAGAAGACTGACTGTGTAAATGTGGAGGAAAGGTTGATAAAGTCTGCGTCTGGTACGACTGTCATAAGTGAGCCAAGTACGACCGGCACGAGTGGTAAGGAAGCATGTCCAGAGGGGGATGTGGTACTTGAAACTCCTCGTATTCTTACCCGCCGGGGTTCGACAGAGAGTGGATTTTTTTCCTGTCTCAACGAGGACTTTGGTACATACAAATCGCCACCGTGCTGCTGTCTGGACCAGATTACGCACTTCGAATCGACAGATCGGTTATCGATGTGCCGTTGCATCTACGCGGGAGCCACAACTTTGCCCAGTGGAGGCGCACCTGGCACAGCGTCGAGCGGAACGCCCGGCGACGGACTGACCGGACTGATGTCCAATCAGACGTTGAATGATAGCTCAAGCATACTTTTCTTCGATGATAGCTCGACAGCGGTCAGTTCCCTGCGAAGCATGGACGATCTGGAGCTTTCAGATTCGATTCGCAAGCGCTTCAATCATCATCACCACCTGCACCATCTGCATCCGATGCATCATCAAATCCACAACCGACATCATCATCTGCTGAGCAATGTCGACATAGATGCACGGTCGATCGACATGGGTCTGATCAATCGATTGGCGCTCGATTCGGAAATAAGCAGCATGATCCAAAAGAACCAGTTCGCAAATCAGCTGCTATACTGTAAAAATCGTTCGTCATCGATTTTCACCGACAGCTCGGACGACATCAGCAGTCTGGCCGGTTCAGACTCGTTACTATGGGATGATCGCTCGTGTACGAATATGCCAAACACACGTTCTGCGCAGATTGCCAAAATCGTGGAGTATTTCGAACGCAAGGGCCAAACATTCAAACCATTCACTGTACCTGATACGCTACAGCTCGGCGCATCTGCCTCGGGGAGCCACTGTGGTGGTGGACCAGGCAGCTCAGTGCATCTGCAGCATCATCATCACCATCACCATCACCATCTACATCATCATCGCCCTAGTGCGGCCTACACAACAGCAACGAACACATCGTCCTGTATTGGGATGAGTACCACGGCAGCTAGCGGCACCTCAGCAACGGCTTCCACCAATACACCAATAGCAACACCAAATGCAGCGGACATAGACGCTGTGCGAAGGCATTCCGCCACTTCCGGGGCCGTAACTTCCACAGTAGTCAATGCAAAGCTGTCACAGGCGGAAGTAAAGCAACGCTTTGAGTACGAAGCGTTCTGTCTAGAGCTGGAACGAAAGCAGCAAGTTTCCGTGGCAGTTCCGAACGCTCCCCAAATACGGTTAAACAACATCTGCGAGGGGAACGTTCGGTCAAAGTTGCAGCTGTTTGATAAGCAGAGACAACAGATCAACACTGCAGCGGCAGCTTTGGCTACCACAAACGGAATCACACTATCAAGCAACACAGGCAACACCAATATCGTCGCTAATCCGTAGTAAATGCATTGCTCCCAGTACCAATGCAGGCAGTAACATGAACGGGTTAACCATAATAGATAAGTAGAAAAAAATAGTATGATGCAAGATGCCTTCACAATATCGACTGGCAATAGCAAATTCTTCTCATGGCTATCAAACGACCAGAAGGCAATAGGCTAAAGTGTTACATACTAAGTGTACAGGAGAGAAACAAATGGAGATATATTACCTACCTATGTAACATTTGTTCAAACGAACGGTTAGATAAAAATTGAAGATGAAAACCCAACTTGTTACTTGTTTCTCCGTCCTAGCCGTCAGCAATAAGGCAGCAAACCAAGAAGCAAAACAGCAAAGCCAATCCACTAAACACGAACTAATCGAAATGCAAACCAATGCGCCAAACAATTCTAACGTAGAACCTGAGCGGATGTGTCAAAGAAGTTGAAGCTGAGAGAGAGGAAGGAAGAGCGGAAGATTAAAGTAGAGCATGTAGTAAAATATTTACATATTTCAATTTTGCACGAGCCAATCTTTCCCCAGGAACCTTCTGCGCTATATGCGTGTAAACATAACAGACAATTGCATGGGAGAAGTCAAGTGGACACTGTAGTCGTTATTGTCGAAAGTGCAAATACGATCCCACAGTGTTCGCACAACGGGCTTTACGCTGCTACCACATCCTCTCCTAGATCAATACTTCCATCCTTTATCAGTCAAATGTTGTGGTAGTTAAACGAGGTTTTAGTAATCATCCGAATGAAATTCAAAAACAAAATACACCGCGTCAAGGAAGATGGAGGAAATAAAAGCCTCCGGCACGCTCTGTTGAGGTAAACGAAGGCATCGTGCAGCGATCTAGATCCAGAATTTAAGAAAAAAGTAAATATTTGCCAAACATAATGTTGAAAAGTGGAAAGCAGATGAGTTTAAGCTAATCTCTTTTACACATTACACAACAGCACATAATCCAATAACGAAACAGCGAAACAATAGGACAACTACACCAAACAATATGAAAGCAACATCATAACAATCGGGTAGTAGCGGTGGTCTGTAGAAAGTCTGAAAAGGCAAAATGAAAGAAAAGTGAAAGAGTGAATCAATTCGTAAACTTTTTGACGTCCATTTTAAAAAAATAATTAATCAATATAATAATACATAGGAGAAAAGAGGAAAAAACACACTCACACACAGAATAATGCAAAATGAACAGCAGACTCAGAAAAGACAAGCAAATCCTTTGCAGTCTACATTGATTGATGTTGAGAAGAGGAACGCGTGAGGTGAGGTGTAAAGGATTGTTTCTTTTTGTTTTAATCTCTAGTGAGAGGACTGAAAGATAGTATGTAGCAAATCGCAGCTGTGCAGAAGAAATAATGCCAAAAAAAGAGATCTACACACATCTACAAAAAAAAAAAAAAAACCGGCACACAGAGAAAAATGTGCCGATTCTGTTTCATCCCTATGTTACACTACAGGAAATAACGACTATCATTTTCGATTAGTCATACGCTTGATTAGCGGCTGGCGGTATTATGCCCCACGAGGTCTTCCTTATTCGTGCTCTGTTGCATTGGTTACATTTGAGTTTCTACAAAGACCACAAACAAAACAGTAAAAAACACAGATACAAGCATACTGTCAGGAACAATAATATCATGCGCCACTAATTTGTTTGTCTACCTCCACGTTTCTTTTTCTGTTTCCTGTAATCGCTACTTTGTCTACTCAAATGCGTGGAACAAATGTTCCTGTTTTCTTCATATCTTTTTCACATTTTACCTACTCATAAAGATGGGCATGTTTGCAATATACTGATTTAGCTACACATACGTTAGAAATTAGTTTAATTCAGTAAAGTCCTATGTTAGTGTGAATTAATTGCAGGAAATGATTGTGTGTAAATAGCGTAGTAGTGCATAGCGGCGATTTTTCTTCTCTTTTTAAGTTATCGTTCCCACAGTGCAGTGCTCGGCCAATGAGTTCTAAGTCGGGCTAGTTAGTTTAGAGAAGGGACGACGGAAGCTTGCAGTCTCAGTCCCGGTGTGAGATTATTTATTACTATTCTTCTGTCGCTCTAGTATACCTCTATGCCACTCTAAGTAATTACCCTTCAGCGTTATTTTGAAGTGAAAGAATGTTAGTTGGTTTGATTTTTTTTAGCAACAGGTAGCACCTGCAGGTAAAATCATATCTTATAGCGATACTCGTTAGGCGGTTGATTAACCGAATGGTAGGATTGTGTGCTGTAAATGGTTCATTTAGCATGGAGTGCGCCAAGCTGTTCGTACTAATTTTAAATCACAATCAACAAACACCCACAACTTACATGCAATCATCAGGAAACATAAGCAAGTATTACCTAACTTTACATTTAGCTTCGCCAGTCACCTTATTTCCTACCGTTTAGGTAACGAACGGACAGACAGTTGAATTGTGTTTCCTTCCTTGCTCCTTTTACTGTTGAATTTTGGAATATTTGAATTATGTGCTCACCTAGTGAACAGTCTAGTTTGTTTTGGTCTGTAATCGAACCGTCTCGGCTGCTTAAGTATTTGATCCATCCAAAACACAAAACAAAAATCGCAACCGTACATAATTATATATTCTTACTATACATACTCGGTGGCACACCGTAGTACAACACGCTGTTCGTTTATAGAAAGGGCAAACTGTTATTTGACGTTTGATTAGGGTACTCTTACCAGTCAGGTTTAACTATAGTAAATGTAAAAAAAAAGTTTTCTTCTTCAACCACCTGAAAGGGGGTAATGTATGCAGGGCAGTGTGAATAAAAAAAAGAACAAGCCTTAAGGCAAAAATAAAATTCGGTTCTAAAACCATGCAAATGAGCATAAAAGAAAACAATGTTCACATTACACACGATTGTTTAGCAATCCTAAATGGGTGCAATTTGAAACCACAATGTACTCGTTCCCCTCATGCCAACTATATGGCTTGTATATAGGAATATAGAATTATAAAGTTAAAATATATATTTGAGCGTAACAATTATTGTACCAAGGAAACGATTGGTCGCAACATGCTAGAACAGCAAATTAGAACAGAATTGTGCGACCATGATTTGCTCACATGTTTGAAGCAGAACAGATACAGCAAACTACCGATTCAAATTACTGAAACAACCTGGAAATAAGTCCATAGAGAATATTTTTAATTTTCGAGCAGTGAGTGAAAATCAACCCACAAATTAGGTCAAAAAATGATGTCTAGTTAAGGAAAGGAATCAAACATGAGTTACAAACTGTGTCAAAAATGGGAAACTGATCGAAATGTTAATAAACATTATTGAAAAACACGTACATGGATTTGATGTTTGGAATATTCCTCTTTGCAGGAACCATGGATGACTGAGTGTAGTATTTAAAGTATAAGTATGTTACATTTAAGTAAGATAACAATTCTGGTATGAACTTCTTGAAATTCCTTCTATTTTGCCTGCTCACGGATGAGCAGCTGGTGCATGCATTGGCAATTTGTCATCTGTTCTACAGCTCTCCATTCTCCTTAAACCATACATGCCGCCGTTTTCGTAACCTTCCGGCCTGCATCACAGATACACAGATGCACAATTTGTTATTAATCCTTCTCGGTTACATGGAGCCCGTGAGCTTCTTCTATCTGGTCCCCGAAACATTTGTGAAATTATAAAGGTGGTATGATTTATTTTGTAGACGTAACAATGATTTTACAACTGTCATACAAATATAATCAACAGACAGATTTATGCTGTTGTTTTACCAATGCCATTTTTCACGTGTCCTCAATGATTCATAATTTCATTTTCAAAAAACCATACATTCAGTCCAATTTCTTTAAGTTTGCCTTGTAAACTTGTTTATTGGAGCTGGATATTCTTAATATACTGGTTCCTATTCTTCTTCTTTGGCTCAAAAACCGTAGTCGGTCATGACCTGTCATAAGTCACTAATGGGATTGGCTTTCTGTGAATTATAAGTTTATCCATCATAGCAGGATAGTTAGTCCTGCGTATGGGAGCTCGGTTTGTAAGAGAATAGAGCCTATGACGCACATGTTTGTTAGGTCGTACGAGTGTACTACGGGAGCGGCCAACTGATTACGAAATACATATAAAAACGAAGTGGTCCTTAACAATCTGGACATTTCAAAATGTGACTTAAATATATTTTCTTAAAGAAAAGTCGAGCTCCAATTAAAAGAATAGCAGCATTAAATGATATTTAAGATATATGGCTTTTGTAAAGAGATTTAGAAAAATATTAACTGTACTGGGTGTACGAAAGTCACGAATCAAATTTGCTATTAGATTCTTGGGTTGAATGCTTCATCATCGACTTCATCAAATGCATATAAATGAATCTGTCCGAGTATTTCCATTAGCACAAAATTAAACTAATGTAGTGTTTATCTAGCCAGCTTAACCTCATTAGCCTTATCTCCTATCCGATCATTCAAGTTATAGTCTCTCATATAAGAGAGAAACGAGAGTAAAGCATAATTTAAATGAGATCCAGGATCAGTTCCGCCCCTAATCCCGCAATATTATAGAGACCTGGGTCCTGGGTAAGAGATAAGGCTTAAGACGTTTAGCTGACTGAAAACCCCTGTAAATCATATTTACTAGCATGTGCTGGATTTGTAACGGCTCCAAACGTTATGGTGTCTTGCGTGATGCGTTACAGGCAAAGCTTTGAAAGCTTCGCGCAGCTTCAAACGGTTCGGGCAGTTTTTTGGACTGTAGGTTGTATTGTATTTTTGATTGTACGTTATTCTGTGAAGATGTTCAGTAAAGGCCTTCGATTATTAATTAATTTTTATTGTTCAATTAGTTCATGTTATATTTTTCATAATACCCATCAATAAGAACCAAATTGGATGGATCCTAAAGACGCAGATTCATTTAAATTTTTGGTAATTTGTATGTTTTGGAATTATGAATTCCTTCTACGTTGCATCATGAACCAGATTTAGAGTTGACTCATTGTAATCTTCAAATTGTTGCTATGTAAGTGGTGTAGCTTTGTTGCATGATATAGCAGTTTTAGCAATTTTGGATTTATTTGTTTAATATGTTGATAAGATTATTTGTTTTATCAGGTGTGTGTCATGCCGCACCTTTTAGGAAAAACCTTTTTTCTCAAGTGAATCACTAGCTTGTGTAAACTACTACGTAATCTTTGGACATGAGCTAAATTGCTGCTTTTTTTCGATTTTATTACGAGTCGTTGCTGCAAGGACTCCTACTGCATACGCAAAGATCTACAGCTTTCTACAGTTGACCAAATATTTCGTTAAATGTATCCCCCAAGCATACCATGGCTTAATTCTACCTCTGTGAACATGTAAACAAAACTTACCCTTTCCGGTGCTTTGCCTCTGCTTTTGATGCTGCACCGATCGTAATTCAACATACACACACACACACAAACAAAGTACCGGAGCCCAAACACCAACAAACAGTACGATCGCGCACAGACGAACAGGAGAAGGAGAAATGGTTCAACAGAATAGAAAGTTTCGACGCTCACGTTCGCGCCATTCGTTGATGATCCGCCGTCCGGTGCGGTCGTTTAGTCGTCGTAAGCAGCGTACTCAGAGCGTGCAAAGGCACAGCTTGTGCCGGAATCTTCTTCCCCCCTTCTAAAACATAACCCGAAAAGGAAGGAAGACTTAAAACCCAGACGGTCTAACATTGCAGAGACCTTACAAGCGCGTCAACTAGTTGTGTGTTCTCGCTCTTTTCTCAAAAGAATCTCGAGATTATCGGAAGGAAACGTGAAATAGTACGCTACAGGTAAAAACCGTGCAGCTGAAAGTTCGCCACGGCAGGAAAGATTGGTGAAATTCCACATGTGCGTGTGCCCGTTGAGGGCAGCAGTAGTGTGTGCAGGTGTGTGCTTGGCTTTCTTTGGCGTCCATCTCCAAAAGGGAGAGATTTTGTGAGGCGCGGGGCGATTGTAAAGAATTAAGGCGGATAGTTTGTGACGGAACGCAAGTGAAGTGGGTCACTGGGCACAAGGGATAAAAGGGCTTCATATGCAATTTGTGCCATTCTAAACGCAGTGTAGTGGCCGTGTGCTGGCGAATGAATGTTTGTGGTGTACCGAGAAAAAAGAAAAGAAAACTCAACGTCCATTCTTTCCCGTAAATTGTGTGCAGTGTGAGTGGAGAAGACCACAGCAGCCACAGGTGGGTTGCATCGAGTGCCCGAGTAAATCATAAACCTTCCGCCTATTGTGTCCGTGTGTGTATTCTATCATCCAGCAACGTAAAGGTAAGTTTTCTTCATTTGCTTCCGCGAACCTAGGGTTAAGATGTGAACGGCGGCCGTTGTGTAGCAAAGTGTCAACTGCTTTGAAAAGGTTCGAAAGCGACCCCGGCACGGCTGGTTGAATGTAGGTTATAACCGAAATTCGTCCAGCCGGCCATATGTGTTGTGCCCTCTGCGCCCTCGTACGTCCATCCTTTCGACGTGAACCTCGCGAAAGGCCTCGGTTCGTTGCGTCTTGCCGGCCGACATCGTGTACACGCGCACTTCCCCCTCGCAGGTCGGTGGTCACTTTCTCGGTCACACAGCCCCGCTTGGCTGTGTGAAAGAGGAGCGCGATGTGCGGTCCAGCAAAAATGCCTCGGTGTTGGCACTTTCTCCTCATTCCAATCGAATGATGAATAAGAAATAGCAATGCACGTCCAGTGACACATCGAATCCTCAAGATTCCAGATGTCCTAATCCTTCTTCTCCTTAAAAGCACACGTACAAATGGTTGCATAAAATTGGACCTCCCAACGATACGGATGTTGAGTCATGATCGTGATAATCAAGTGTACCGAATTTTCACCCTCTTATACTAACACCACCTTACCTTCTCAGTGATTTTCCTCCGTTGACGGTTTGCTAACCAAGCGTATGCCGGACACGGATGTTAGTAACGGATATGCGTCACGGTCCGGGCGATATGTGCAGAAACCGCAGGAGCAGGCTGCTCGCGTAAATGTGGGTCACAAACACACCTCGCGCATATGCCTCGCTACGCCGAAACGGGTTTGACCGATGGTGTACACCAGCCGACCATTCCAGGCTTATCGCCGCCGTTGTACACGCTCGCACACGCGCTTTGCGCCACCAATTCGAAAGAGACCTCAGAGCAGTTCCCGTAGGCTAGATGGATTTTTGATAATGAAACCATAATCTTCATCCTACTTGCTGAAGAAGAAAATGGATGGCAAAGGGGGGAAGGTATCAAATTTGACCACGTTGTGATGGGCAGGTAGATTTAATGAACGTGCCACACACGCATACCGTACTTTGCAAACGCAACAAACATGTGTAATATGCATCTTGGCGAATGTTAATGTATGCGGCTGCGGTTCCAGAAAGCTGGATACGGTGCTGGAAAGTCGCATACACTTCCTGCGGCCTAGTGCTTTGGGGCTTATCTAGGCGGGCTGTATTAGTGTGTAGATGAAAGGCGGCTGCTACTGCTATCTGTAGGAAACGGTATATTTTGAAATTCAGGATGGTGAAAATGCTTTCAGAGCTTGTTTGTTAGTCTAAGCAGGTTTGGCTGTTTTCGGACACTGGTTTACATAAACAGTAACAAACAGAGTAACAGGCAGAACATTAAACATTAATAGCTACGTATGGTTTTGGAAAAAACATGCCAAAGCATAAATGCTCTTGCGCTGTTGTATCAATAAACGACGAGGAACAAACCTTAGAAATAAAATATTAGAATGCATGACATGTATAGTGATGCCGGCATTATACAGACTTAATTTTCCCACGTGGCGCAGTCTTTGCTACAGGGGAACAGTCTAGGTCCTGATTTGACAAGAGTTGGCGCGTCTATTGAGTAATATTCATGTAAATATTGACATGACAAAAGGCATACAAATTTAATGAAAAAGCCCTTCCTTGATTAAGAGCTTAATTTCAAGTAAAGATAGTAAATTTAATTGGGCCAAATCTAAATCAAGCACTTTCATCGGTGTTCCAAAATGTGTCATACACCAACATGTTTTATTCATGTACAATTTAAAAATATTAAACATTAAGCAGTAAAAAAGGAGTAAGGGGAACTCAGTAAGACACCCGGAATCAAACCAACCGTATCCGGGTATTACTTACTACGCGTACATGTTAACCCGCCGTGCGTCATGGATTTGTCAATGCAAAAGAAAGTAATGAGAAACACAGACCAATCTCTCCCATCATACTTGGTAACTTTCACCGGAAGAACAATAATACTGAAGGAGCAGCAAATGACATCATACCTTGGATTGTGGGGAGTGGAAGATTGACTCCTTTCGAATGGCTGTACGAAAGGTATCCGCTGATGGTGTCAATCAATAATAGCATCGCTTAGTGCTAAGCAAAAGTCTTGAATAGTGCAGCTGGCTATTAATTTTGAAAAAGATGCATTTTGAGGGATCGAAGACAAAAAGCTTTTCCCGTTATTGATTAGACATTTGTTCTTTTTTTTGGTTCTTCCTCAGAATGGTGAATTTCGGGAGCAAATTTTCCATTAGTTCATCTCAGTCAAATAATGTCCTCTCTACTCGAATTCTGTTCACATTCCTTCATTCCGTAGTGGTTGTGAGTCACTTAAAATAGGCAGGTTGAGACGAAGAGAGAAAGAGCAAGAAATGAAAACAATCGGCAAAGAGAGGTGTGTTGAAAATGAATCAGCACCATTAACCCAAATTTCACCTCAACCTCAGCCGGTTGCTTTGGTGAAGAGGTCCAACATACAGAAACACATTGCTTCCTTCCTTGGTATCGAACTTTGGACGTACTGAAGGCTCAGTAAAATACCAGCTTGATGGAATAGGTGAGTGATCATCACAGAGGGCGACACATACCAGCCATAAACGTTTGAAGTAACATAAATTACCAATTGTCACTTTCGCTTCCGCCTTTAAGGGAAGGGGTTTTGGAACGACTCGATCGAGCGCTTAAAAATGAACATTTTTGGACACGCGTTCACGGGCCGGAATGAATAATCAATTTTGCATTCCAATCCATATCCGCAGCTGTACCCTGTGTTTGCAAATCCGTTTCGAATTTCGAAATCCATAAACGACCAAATACCATCGCTTCCGGGCGAGGTGAGCCGTGTTTTGTGGGATGAGTACCGGGGCAGTACCGCCACACGAAAGTACCACTTTCACGCCCGGAACGATGGGCCAACTGTCAAACTTTCGCCAGCGTGTTTGGTTCCCCTCCCTTCCATACACCACCAACGCAAAACGGGCCCCACGACCAGGTACAGTCGCGACTCGGTCGCGGAAGCTGCAATCCATTCCACCGGCTTTGGCTTCGGGTGCGACCTTTTCGCGTAGCGTTGGCTGGAAAAACAAAGGGATGCACTTTTTTTCCGAACGCGCTTTTGTTTTCATTCCTAACGTACTGCAGCATCATCATCGTTGGTTTCTTTTGCCGCAGCCCAAAATAAAGTCCACCAACCCGAGTGGGAGGAAACATGCATGCAGAGCGGTATGGGGAAAAACGGTTCACAATATTGCCCGAAAGACAACTTCCACCCCATACCGGTGGGGTTGCGAGTTGCGGGAAAACTTTCATTTATTTTAATCAGTGATCACCATTGTTTCGGAGCGGTCGTACCGTCGCTTGTGCCCGCTTGCGAACAAACTTCTTAGTTCGGGAAGACACGAACAGCATGGGAAACAGTTTCCCTTTCCGTTCGAGAGCTCATGCACAAGTTTTTCTCATGCATCAAACGCTAGCGCCAGATTGAACTTTGCCTCGCCTTGCTTTCATCTCCGTCTTGTGCTTTCCAAACAAGAACGGAAGGTGAAGGTCGGACGCCTAATTGATTTTCCTCCGTGCGCAAGCTGGGTGAGAGTATGTGTGGCAATGAGTGTGAAGGCGGGAAAAGCTCAATTAGTAGTTTTTAACGATAACGGTTGCAAGATGAAAGGGGAAAACTGCGATTCGTGGAAAAGATAGATGGAATGAGCCGGTTGGTTTTTGTTTTTTTTTGGCAAGGTGGAGATGATATGAATGCAGTTTAGTTTGGATGGTTGCATTGGATGCACACAGACTTTGACGATATTACTTAATTTTGTACTTTTTAATATTTATTCAAAAATATAATCGATAAATTGTGATTATACAGAAAGGAAATTAAAGCCCAATTTCAAATGCACAAGTGCTTTTCACCGATGTTGGAATCAAGAGAACATTATTATTATCTAATTCAAAAAACTGACTTTGACCAGTTGTGGTATACTATGCGGAAAATCATCTAAATTAAAAAAAACAATAAAATAGTAAATTAAATATGAATTGCTTGGTCACCATTGCGATAATGTTATAATGAACTTTTTCTTCTTCATTTTGCAAAAACATGCTTGTTTAATAGGATTCTACTTTAACTCATTATATTTTACTTAAGTTGCTGACCTTTTTGACACACACGCACACTAATAAACAAACATACACAATTCCCCATACCGTATGCACACTTTCCTTTGCCAAATCCAATTAAGTTCCTCGTCTGCCGGCGCATCGATGTCACCCGGATTGTTTTTCTTCTATCCTTTGCGCACGAAACTGCTTGCTTGTGAATTGATTGTGCGCATAAATGGACGCACATGGTATTTACCGTTAATGCGAAATGAATAATCAATGAGTGTGGACAACGCGAAGAGGTGCTTATGAATAAGCGAAATCGGTCAGGTTCGATAGCACGAAACGGAGTTCGTCAACCTTCTCCTCTTGGTGACGATGCGCACAGCGTATCGTACTGGCCAGTTTTCCATCCCTCAAAAAACAATAAGCGACATGAAAAGGTGGTGGAACAAAAAAAAGCCATATTATACCGAGGTGGGCAGTGGGGAAGGGAAGAAAAATTTAACGATAAAACGATGATGGTCACATCAATCAGCTTCAGGGAAGGAAGATTTGTTTTGCGTGCAATCGGCTGGCAATGCTTTCGAAACTTCGCATTAGAAAGTTGAATTTGAGGAATGCGACTAATATTGAACGTTTCTTCCGACGACTGGATGCCTGCCAGCCATCCTGTGAGGATTATTCTGCGCGATTCCTCAATGAACAATGGTTGGATAGGGGGAACAATGTGAGACGAGGTAAAGAGAAAAAAAAATTGAAAGGACGATGAGCGTTTTTATTGCCTGATTTAGTGAAGAAGCATTTTGCTGTGGAATGCAATATCACCTGCAAAAGATAAAACTTCCCAGATGAGAAGAAGCCAAGCAACACTATCCTGTCCAACGTTTAGGAATAATGAAAATGAAAGCCATCGTACCCAGTGCCTTTTTCCTAGTCTCACCCACACTGAATCATTTTATTTAGATAGCTTATTAATTGGCAACTTCTAATTGGCAAACACCTTGACCGCACTATTCACGCTGTCTGCGCTGTGCTTGATGGGGTGCGAAAAACAGCTCTCACTATCGCTATCCACGGTAAAAACTGCTGAACGCACTGGGACAGTGCAAAATGTTAGGACCAGACTAAAGCGTCAGCTGAGGAGGGGGTCGGAGGTTCCGGTTGATTGATTAATGGCTTGACTGATTTAGCCAACAATAGGCGACACTGATCTGATCGTATCGGAACGTTTTGCTATGACGGGCAGGGTCCATTTTTCCCACGCCAACCCGGGAAACTGTGCGCCCGGGTGTGAGATTTGGGTCGCCACTGTCGCTTCCGGGGATGATCATTAATCATGGCGGAAAGGAACTGCTCACAAAATAAGGAAATTGGTATTTACGGAAATGATACGCAATCCAATTCGGATGGTGAAATCGTTCAGCTAAACCTGCTCCGCTGTTATTCGGATCGATTCCACAAATATGATCTGCTTTAGCTAGCAGATCAGTTGTTGTAAAATTAAAAAAAAACAACGCTGTAAAACTGTATGTACTGCTTAGGTCTAAACGGAAACATTTGTCTTATGCTTTACGATACAAATAAAGTTATAAGAATAATGAACAGACCATGTCGTCGCATCAAGCGCCTTATTCACTGCACTTCAAGTGATTGCAGAGGAAGAAAATTGTGTTCTTGTTTTTTTTTTGTTGCACAAATGAGCAACGTTTGTTGTTATTAAATTGTTCACGATCAACTATTAACTTGCACCGGCAATGGTATACTGTTTCCTCCCACTAGCAAAGACAACCGAAAAACGGTGCTTTAATTATGCGATTCTTATGAACTGCAAACGACTAAACTGCGACGGAGAAGACATTAAACAACAAAAAAAGGAAGAAACCGCACAAGCAAGGGGTTTGCGGAAAAACACAAGCCAGAAATATGACATTCATTCCACTCTCATCTTTTACCACGATCTGTGTCTGTGGCTTTTTCCGCAGCGTTTGCAGGTGGTATGATCACTCACGATTATCTCGGTACAATTTCCGTACTTTCAATTCCATTTCACATACAAACAACAACATTTTAATTGCCTCTTCCTTAGGTTTGACAGACATTCGGCACTGCAAATACACTCACACACAAAATAGAGCCATCATCGTAGGGACGAAAATATGTTGTGGACGGATCAGTTAACACGTTTTTTTTTTTATCTTGCCAGTCTGTTCACGTCCGATGACCTTCCAACGGACGGTTTGTTGTGCGGCTTGAAGTGTCCGAGGTTAAGCTTGCTTTCTTTATGCTAAGGAAAATGAAATAATCATTACAATTACTGGCCAAAACGGCAAAAGAGCGTGGAGAAAAATGACAACGCTCTACAAGCTTGTCATCATTTTCACCGTCTGGCTGAGCAATGGTGAGACCATGTTTGTGTCTTTCGAAATGGTCGATTGTTTGGCATGAAAGTGCATACGATATACTGTGGTGGTTTTCCCACCGCGTCAAAGCCGATTAGTGCTGCAAGCAAGTGTCAACTTCTGGTGTAGAAAATACGGAAGCCTAGCTAAGTAGGAGCAATCAGTTTGACACGTGTTGTTCAAATACATCAATACAACGAACTATCAACTAGTATGTTACAATAATATATGAAAGATCTTGTACGATAAAATTTAAACATTAAACATTTTTAAAACATTAGCCAAAATAATTTATATACGATCTGCATGATTAATACGATCCTCGTCTCAATCAATTGAAGTGCTTCTTTGTTTTGCATAAACACCTCATCAGATTGAGGATTAAATTGCATGTGTCATATAAACTCAAAGGTTTAATCCTTTTGGAACACCGGATATTGAATCGATTGTATTTAATTGTGGTTGATGTATTTGGTATTGATGTAAACAAATGGTTCATATATGTATACGTGTTTTTAACCTCGGTATCTGAATTATAACTATCTGGATTATTCTACCAATCCATTGCTCTGGAAGGAAATTTCTCCTAGCAAATATTCATTTTTGCTTCAATGATTTATGTATAAGTGTTGAAAAACAACAATTTACTAAATTTAAATTTTATTCAATGAGGTCTCGCGAATTGAGATTTCAAAACACTGTGCTAAATTTCTAATTTGTTCATGAACTTAGATATCAGCTGAGGTAAACATACCAACGGTGCTTGTAATACACAACAATATTTTCCATGCTATAATTTAAAATACACACAAAATGTGCTTTGGCCCTTTATAAAGTTTTTACCTGTTAAATGGTGCCATTCCGGTACGTAGCAACCTTAAAATCCAATTTTTCCAAATTTGCAAAAGGTAGCCGCATCATACCGGAAAGCTTAGCATTTGGCAAGCAAAGTTAAATAAGTTGTACATTTTTGGATCTCCACGACAATTATTGAAAAACATAATTTATTTAGGCAAATTCGGTGACTTTTTGGATGATTATCCTATTTTATTCCTTGTTCCAAAGCAGACTGAAATTCTGAGTGCTAATTGCATCAGGATTTGTTTTTTTATTTCCTATTTTAATACGCCACATAGCGTGTATCGGATGCAATCTGCTATTGTACTGTCGACTTATTAATTCTAAATCTTTCTGACAGATCATCAACCAGAATCATTTTTATTTTGGCTCAATAAAGCAAAACGTTCCTGCCGTCCCTTCTGAATCAATCGGTGTTGGATTCTTAGAACGAATTACGAATAATAACCACACAAAACAGCATAAATAATGTTAATAAAAATCATATGCTTCAGAGATCAGTTCTGAGAAAGAAACTCGGGCACACTACGAACAAATTATACAAATACTCTCTAAGTTGATTACATTATACCTTCCTATACAAATAACTTTTAAATGATTAAGTTTCGCTAAAACTTTCGTTAAGATAAGAGACAACGTTCATCATCATTACCAATCAACGAGTACAATAAGCATAAGAGTAATTAGAGGGACGAATGATGAAAAACCCAAACCCATAGCCACCCAATAATACCCATTGTGGGAAGAAAATGCACAAAAACGGTCAAACAATGTCTCATTTCGAGCAATTATGTGAATTGATTTCATGGCGTGACAATCACAACCACACCATCATCATTCAGAAAATTTTCGCATTTTCGCTTTCACAACAATATCTCGCATTAAATGACAAATATGCAGCGCCTCACAAAAAAGCGTGTTCGTTCCGGTAGTTTGCCTTCCGGCAGAGCTGATGTTTTACTTGGGGTGATACTTGGAGAACATTTGCCGACTGGAGGGTATCATGATCGGGATCGCTTCCATTGACACATTTACACCAATGTTCGGTCGATTTGGTAAACCCGGAAGATATAGCAGACATTTAATCATTACCGGTGCCGTTTTAAAGGGTCAGTTTAAAGAATCAGTCAGATTCAGTTTTCAGGTTTCATTTTTCGTGTGACAAATTGGCTGGGTACAGTGGTTTTGTGCAAAATGTGATCTTTTTTTGTGTTCACCTCAATCTTAGGAGGATAGAGGATCATTTGTAAAGTGATGTACTTGCGCCATTAGTACTGGGAAATTCGCACCATCTTTTCATATGCAGACTGCCCAAGGCTGGCCAGCTCCCGTTGCCAGAATACCGTTTAACGTGTGTTGTGGCAGCGCATACAGATTCGTACTGAATGCAGTCAGCCGTAAGTATCACACCGTTGTGTATGGTATGGTTGCAATAAACGGTACCTGACGCCCCTCCTCGTGTTTGGACTGTTTTTTTAGTAGCTTCTCACCATAACGATTCCCTTTCGTTCCCTTCAGAGGAGGAACATAGCGCAAACCTTTCGTCCAGACGTGTTGGGGCGTTTGTATAATTTACCAATTCCCCAACCGAACCCAACGGCAGCGTCGAAATGGCGAGTGCCAATACGAAATGGGACCAGTGCCGTTTTCGAGTGGGAAAAAGAAACAGGTGCATCGGTACCGTTTCGTCGTGATGCAATTTGGTTTACCGTCTGCTAACAAGGGAGTAGGGATTGTTTCTGATAAGCTGGTAATGTGGCAGAATCATTTCTTCATTAACCGTCCCATGTTTTCGGTTACCCGTGCAGCTTTCATGGGGGAATGGCGAAACGTTTACATCGTGTGGGAAGAATGGTGCGAAAGATCTGCTATCAAAAAACGGCATCAAAGGGTCAAACGTACACGAAACTTTGACACACATATTTCAATTGCAAACAACACGAGGAAGCATGGTTGGAAGGATGTAAAGTTTATGATAATAAATACTCGCAATTTAACGCGTTGTGCCAAAAATTCATACATACCTCTATGCAGAGTACAGTGTGGTGTTATTTTACATTGTTAATTAATTAACGGTTTTTGGATTACCCATTCATCCGGCCGTAAAAAGTATTTATCTAGCAGAAACTAACTGTAGCCCTAATTGTTAAGGTACCTTGCAGCCAATGCCGTCTGCTACCGTCCTTCGTACAAGGAGGAAGCATTCCGTCATGCACACGATGTACGCGAGTACCCGGAACCGATCGGATGACCCAGTTTTTGTTTTTTTTTGTGCAATGTGCGCAACCGAGCTCATGTTAAGAACGATAAATAAATCCCAACTGAAGGGATTATGATCGACCGGATCGATGGGTTTGTTACACTTTTTAACAGCATTTCTCACCAATGGTGCTGCTTTACGGATCTATCAATGTCGGCTTTGGTGGCATCAAAATAAAAACAATTCAAAACAAAAAACATTCTGTGCTTTAACATGGCGTGCAAAATTCAAGTCACAATTTGAAACGGGCCGCAAATAGTAACTATCACAACAAAACCCGCGCCGTAAAACGAGGATTGAGCGTGAACGTGAAATTATGAACTAGTTTACGGCTCGCCACCAACAAGGCATTGCAAACACAACGCAAACAAAACGCAAGCGTCTCCCGCCGGGGATCGTTGTGTTGTCTTTTAATTCACTTTTTGCACGCCGCCATGGGTGCATACAGCTGCACCTTCTGTGAAATCATTGCTTTATTTTGTTCCATCTGAAGTGTATTTTTCCGGAGGAAACTGTAAACGAAATGGTTTCAAACCATTCTCACCAAACGATCCGGCAAGGGACCATATTAAGCGTACCGCTATGTCTTCGACTTGATATGATTTCTGTTCCGGGTTCGTCGCTTACACTAGGACGGTCGAAATCTTTCGTTTTCATTTAACCACTTGGCCTGTTTGCCATCGTTTTACGAACGCTATCGAGCAGCTTCGAATGATCATTGAACGGTTGTGTTGGTTGTATGTATACGTGCGTTTGTGAGAGCATTTCTTGTGGTGTTTTAGACTCGTGCTAGCAGATGTACATTCCTCAATAGAAAACGAAACGGAATCTTTTTAGCGAAGGTTGCAGAATGTGCGGTACTGCAACATGAATGCACACGTCGCACCATGTGCGGTGCCATAGTTTGCAGCCACCAGAGAAAGATTTCTTCGGCGGAAGAAGAAAGTATACAGTAGCTAAACTGGTTTGAGTGCTGTTTTTGTTATTCGCTTTGTAAGGCACTCAATCAGCACTAGTCTATGTTTCATTCAATAAATCTTTTCCATAATTTTTTTTAATATGTTTAATTTTTTATACTTTTTTAAAAAATATACACTCTTCTACAGCCTTTTAAGATGAGTGCAAGATACTCTTTCGTCAATTTTAAATTTGAAAATCGTTCATAACATTTCGTTTGCGATGTTGATATGTTAAAAGCAGAGACTGCATGCTCATTTCAATAGCAATTACCCAATTGCCTGGAGCTTCGAACCAAAGCACGTAGTGGGCACCATTTCCTACAACGATGAGATTTTCCATACTCATCCGGCTGATGACCATGAACAGCCTGCTTGTGTGTCATTGAACTAGCCGGAAAACATCGGACTAACGAATTGTATGGAAGATGGAACTGTAGCATGAAAGTCAAAACGCTTCAATCTCTAAATGTAACGAGACGAAATTTGTGGAATGAAAGAGCAAACGAGAGAAACACCCTTCCCGATGATCAAGATAAGAAAGGCTCCAAACATACAAACGAATGCGGAAATTGCTTCCACTCACGCACTCGTACTTGAAAGCGATTCCCATCCTCACTCAAGCTACGTGTACGTCTCAATGCACGAAAACGAAACTTTCACCGAGAAGCACCGAGAAGAAACCAACCTTTACTTGAATCCGAATGAGCTGAGTGCGGGTGATTGTGTTGTTTTTCTTTTTACTTCTCTCTCTCCACTAACTGACTTGCGATGGGAGCTGGGTAAACTTATAATAATGTATAATAAAGTTCAACCAAGAGGAACGACCTCGAGCACCTAGAAGGGGTTAAAAGTGAAAACGTTCTCGATTTGGGGTCGATGAACAAGGGGTAGATTGTACTGTAAAAGAAGCGTTCTAAAGCTATCCGTAACTAACAATTAGGCCTGGAAAAAAAACAACAAAAAACAACTTTCTCCTTGATCCTCATTGTTTATTCGTCTTTGTGTATGCGGTTGATAGAATCATCTGAAGAACCGGTTCTAGAAGTCTGTTTGGATGTTTGTTGAAGCGTGGTAAGAGAATAGAAACGGGAGAATGAATAGTTGTTTTAAATGTGTTTCTCATAATTCTAGAATATGATTAAGATCTTTTACAGCGTTTTAGGGAAAATCTTGAATTGTTTCAGTTATTTCAATTATCCTAGATCAACTACTCCGTATGAATAAGATTCTATTAGTTACATCTATATGCTAAGTTTAAACTTACGGATGTATGGCTATACGCTGTCTTTCTCTGATAAAACGATAAAAAAATAGTAAGACTAGGTTATTGGTGTTACATTAAATTTGGGTGCTTTGAGTAACTCTAGTCTCAAAACTCTGAAAATATCGAACTTCCAACTCTTCTTTATGGTTTTCATCAATTTGTATTGAAGTAAGTCAAAAAAAAACAACAAATTACACTTTTGAAACCCTGATGCTCAATCCTTTTCACTGCTCTTTTCAGTATGGTGAACTTGATTTCATATTTCCTACCCATCGTATTGTCCAATAATCAATACGTTGTACGTATTGTATTGTCCAATATCAACTCCAAACGCACGATCAGGAACAGCCGCACGATTTGGTATCTTTGTCTTCCTTTTTTCCATCACGTTCGCAGCCACCGCCCTTCCCTTTCTTATTGAAATACGATCAGGTTTGAAGCGCTTGAACGAATCCAGAAGAGCTAGAGCTCACCTTGACCCATTTCATGCTTTCTCACCGCTTCGCGTCCGTTGGGAAAGCGCGTGGTGCGTATCGTGACCGAAGTACAGACCCTCTGTCAAATCGAAAGTCGGCTTCGGTTGTGCTGGTTCCGATCCGGTTCGCAATGGAACGCGATGCTACGGCGGATGTTGACAACTGATCATCATCGTCATCGTGATCATCGCTATCACAATCCCCGGCATACAAGCATCTTCATGCCTTTTCACCTGTACGTGGAACAACGGACGGATGATGGTCAGTCAACTTTCGATTCTGCGCATCCGCAAAACTTGATCCAATCGCGTGCTGTGTAAGATGACGAGGGTTGTAGAGAGTGAGAGAAAGATCCTATGCTGCAGCAGGTTCTCCTGCACCTTGTCTTCTAATCATCTCGTCGGCGAGATAGTAACCCGTAAGCATTTACGTTAGCTTGTCCAGGCGGAAACCCGGTGGTAGCATTAGGCAGCATTAAAGATCACCCCTCTCGGCGATCGTGAGCCCTTTCGGTACGATTGACTGACCCAGTTGACGTGCTGTCCGTTCGCCTTCCGGGCAAGTGACCGATGAAATCGAGACGGAAACAAACAAACAAACACGCACTCCGAAGGGCAATGGAATGTGAAATGGGAATCGGATGTGGATCGACAAATGAATAGGCTGTCGCCGCACACAACGGAAGGAAAACTTCATTTACTTAAAATATTCTTACGACAAAACTTGATGGGAGCCTTCCGTGTGACCTTTTTTGGGGGAAAAAATGTCAGCATCAATTTACCTTAATGTGTTTGTCGGAAACAAGTCGCCTTTTCCACCGCATTCCATTGATCGTTGGTTTTTATTGTAAGTGGCAATTCAGGTTTTTTTTAAATAGTTGGCTGATTAAAACATTTCGCCTAGTATCCTAAGAAAATCCCCACAGTCAAATCGATTCGTAATACATTTGGATCAGGATCACAAAACAGGAACTGCTTGGAATTGTAAAATGGTCACTTCGTTTTCAAATTATCATATCTCGAGAAAAGCTGCGCTAACAAACGCGATGATTAAAATGATAATTAATACTCAGCTCCCTACACCCTGTCTCTGCATTGCTCTCACCAAACAGCCCGATTCTGATTCCTCCCAACAGCATCAAATCAGGCCACTTTAATTTGCACCCCACTTTCAAACGACCGTCAACAAATGGAAAGTGAATCGAAGTGAAGCGTGTACGACGACATCGGTGCCTTCAGTGTCTCGTTCTCAATCGCCGTCGAACAAATTGGCGTGGGCAGTGTGGGATGGAGGAGGGATTAGGGTGGGTGTTATTTTCTTTCTTCCTTTGATAGAGGAAGAGGGGAGCTTTCACTCCACTCACGGCATAGCTCACGAAAGACAACTTTTATTACAATTTCCTGCTAGGAAGTGGAGTAGAAGCCTTTGGGCAGTATGAACAGAAGAAGTTAACAAAAAACTTTCATTACCAACGAAACAAAAAAAAACTCCGTACAAACAACCACCTTTTCACCATCCTAGGAAAAAAGGGGTCAATTTCTCGACATTGCGTAGGGTTTGTGCAATTTGAGCTGGCAAATCACTCAGAAGGAGAAATTGACAAAAGCTACATTCGGAGGCCAATGGGTAGAAATATCGATTTCATATTTACCGCTACACACCGTTTGGTAGTTTTCTGTCTATCGCTCAAGCGTTCGTTTCAAATATACGCAAGATTCCACAGCTCGAACATGTGGCAACATTCTCCACCTGTGATTGGATGACTTGTGTTTGGATCGTTTCAAGACGGGGTACTAATTTACATTATCGTTTTGTTTAGAATGCCTTCCTGTGCCTAGCTCTGTGTCAACTCGCAGTGTGACACACAAATCGAAGCGACAGTCGGCAGCTACCGGTGTAGAATCAACCAAATCAATCGTCTGAACCAACTGTTTGACGCTCGGTACTCACCGACACCGTTGCATAATGGGCTCACACTGCGAGAAGGGAAAGCTGAGCGATCGGCAGACCAACATCGGTCACCTGTCGAAACGGATTGTTTGGGAAGTCGCATTTTCTTTAACGATTAATATTCCAGACGTGTGCTCGTGGGGTTTGAGGTCCATGAAATTCGGTTAGCAGGTCGAATGTGGTGACAGCTTGACACGCCTAACGGAGCATATTTAACCTCTTTCCGTTGCATGGTTTTCCAATGAATTGGACTAAATTGTTCATGGAATGACTATGTTCGGATAAAGCAAATTAAGAAGCTTAATCTCAAACAAAGATTTTCTACCTTGTCAATCGTAAATAGAGAGTAATCTGCTTGCAAAAATAACACTCAAACCTCAGGCACAAACACTCTTCCACGAGTAGCACGAGTGGGAAAACGTGGCAAAAGACAATAAAGCTTAAGTGCGGGAAAAGCTCTTTCACTTTTCATTTCCTCCGTATTGTAGCTTAATATCTGCTGCATTAGCTCGTCATCCAAGTTGTAGCATGTGCAGAAACAGATCTCCCTGTGCAAGAAAAGGAAAGAGTGGCGCATTGGTACAAAATGTAAACCAAAAAATAAAACAAACTAATTGCTTATCAACAAACTTTGGTGGTTGTTGTGGGTGGGAATAAGGAGAAATCCCAAGTCCGGGTTCAACGAAACGCAAAACGCCGAGAAACGCGACCAACCAGCAATGCGACGGGTCATTCGTTTCCACTTTCCACCAGGCAGACAGGCAAATGTAGCCTTTGATTAAGGCGTCCGTTATGATCGGGTATCGCGATCGTCGGAAAATCGTCGATATTGATCCACCGTTCAGATGTACGGTTTATTTCGCTTTCGAAATGGCAGAAATGACCGTGACACTCGTTGCGTATGCTTAAATTTCCCTCTCTTTGGTGGATAAATTTTGGGCATGTTCGGTGATCGTTGGTTGTGTTTTTTTTTTATGTTTAGGTTTTGTTAATTTTCTATCTGTGCTAGCTGGTAGAAAGTGAAATCTCATAACGTAATGCATTGATGCTGATTGGATGTAAATTTGCCTGATTTGTTGCTGATGAGATCGGATTGCTGGTCAAAATGGGCGAAAAAGAACCGCAAAAAAGATCACCGTGAAAATACACAACTTCCCGATGCCTGATTCGTTAGGCTACGGCTTCAGTTGTGATGAGTGAAAACTTTAAACCGTACCGTGGGTTTCCCGGCACTTCCGTCAGAGAAAATGTAAGAGTGATATTATTAGAAACGAAAAGCTAATCGAAGAGTCATTCCCCTTACGATATGGAATGCTATGAATAAAATCGGTTTCGATACACAATAGTCGATCAATGTTTAATACAAACGATTGCAAAAATTGCTTTGATTGGAAATGATTTCTAAAATAAAGTAATATTTTTTGTTACTACTTTTTTACTTACAAACCTGTTTTTTCCTTTATCTTCTTCCCAGTCAACACGAAGGATGAGAAAACGAATGCACATGCTCCCTCTGGGAGTGACACTGGGCGCGGCATTGCTGCTACTTTCCACCACTATCGGCGCTTACACCTTCGATGATGATTTCGAGGATCTGATTGCGGAGGAATCGAACGTGGATGAGGAGTTGCTACCAGGATCGGTCCTGTTACCCTCCGACGTATTCAACGATGGCAAACCATTCCTGGTCGATCGTGACCCTTCGACGGGGGCGATCGATTTCCTGCACAAGAAGACGGGCAATCAGCTTGACCTCGGTGACAGCAAGCCGTACGAACCGATCAAAGATAGCTACGTGAGCGAAAAAAAGGACGTTATCATACATCAATCGACGCCCAACTTTCACGACTTTCTCAATCTGCCCAAAATGTACTCGCCGGAAAACTTTGTCTCGATATCGAGCTCGTACGCGAACCTCAAATATCAGGGCATCAACAAGGGCTCGAATCATCGCGATCATGGAAACACGCACATTGTAGCGGCAACTTCGGCCACCGCTGCACCGACAACAACCAGTAGCACGACCGCGTCCCCAACGGCCTCGACAAAATACTTCTACAGCAGACCACAGTACACGGCCGGAAGCTACAATCGAGTACCGGGTTTGGGCAACCCGCCGAACGCGTACTACACCTATCCGGCCACATCGGGACGACCGATCACGACTCCGACGACCACGACTACCACAACCACGACAACCACCACGACAACGACTACAACCCCAGCTCCAACTACGACCACGACGGAAGCAGCACGAACTACGGCCAACTCACAGAAGCAACTCTTTACGCGCTATCCCTACAAGAGCACGATAAAGAACAAATACCTAGAAACATCTGAGCAGACGCGCAAGAAGTTCTTCCTGCCGTCTACACTAGCATTGCCAGGACCGACAACAACCACGACCGAACGCCCTCCATCCACACCGATGAGATCCTCTACCTACTACTCCCCCTCTGGACGACCACACTGGCCCACGACTTCCTACCAGACGCCTACGACGACCACAGAAAACACCGTCCCCGTAACCGCTTCTACAGCACCAGCCAATCCGGTTCGCTTCATTGACGATTTGGGCGAGCAGCCAAAGATTAAATTCACTATGCCAGCGCTGAAATATGAAGGCTCACGACCGGCACCCTTCCGTCCAATGCCATTACAGCCCGAAGATACGATACCGGCCCGGGAAACGGCAGCCAGCAACTCGAACACCAAGATCGATCTGCCGAAGAACCCTGCCGTAATGTCACTGTCGGACATCTTTAACACGATCGAGCAGAAGAAACGCCTTGAATCTCAGCAGGCGGAGAATAATCGTGTCGAGGAGGTGGAAGAACCAGAACAAGAAGAATCTTTCCCAACTACCCCACCATCGATTGTGTTATTGAATGAGGGATCTGCAGGATCTGTAACCATCGGGTCAAGTGGTCCCCGAATCGAGCAATCGATCGATCTTTCGGACCAGTACGTTCGATACGAGGTTCATCCGCAACCGCAGGCTCTGCCAAGTAGACCATTGTTTGTGCAGACGCAGCAGCAACAGCACCAGCAGCAACAGCAGCAACAGCATCACCAGCAGCAGCATCAACAGCAACAGCAGCAACAGCA
>KB703670.1:14699-24948 GCA_000349165.1 Anopheles christyi | reverse complement strand
ATGAAACCCGTAATATTGGACTTACGCGGATATTCGAGTTACGCGGATGTCTTCGGACTCCAGCTTCCGTGTTTCGTAGGATTATTTACAACTTCTTGAGTATTTTTTTTTTCTGTTTTTGAACTTACACTTTTGTATAATCTTTGAAAATTTGCACTTTCACCTCGAAACAGACATAAAACGCACGAAATATCCCACTGATCTTAGTTGTCTGGCTGATGAACAACGGTTGCTTTGATTCTACCTTTATTTCTACGTGGTACAATGCACCAATGTACAGCCAAATATAATCCAAGACACCAAGATGCGCCGGTTGGAATGAGCGTTACTCGCGATTAAGGTTACGGAGAGCTCCTCCCATTGTGGTTATGCACATGAAATGTATTAAAATCGTCCTTTTGCTTTACATTATAACCCCTCTGCTCAAGTGGGAAAATATTTTTCCAAAAACCAGATCCTTTTCTTGCTGTTATCTGTTTCTGTTAACCTTTATTATTATAATGCAATCATACAATTCCCTGGGCTGTTGCATAAATGCGGGCCACCGCCATCACTTTGCAAGCACACATTTGCGGCACCCCTAATTGTAAATGCATAAGTAGTTCTGGCGAAAACTACCAAAAGCATATTTTCCAGTCCAGTGTTTCTGCGTATTAAAATACTCTCTCTCACACACAGACAACCAACAAAAATGGCAGCGACGGATCAGCTTTACAATTTACAATGCGAAATTCTGCACCACTCATTAAAGGATGGAAGACGGACGCCGGACGCCATTTGGATAGCGTTAAACGGTTTTTTGGACAGGGACAAGGCAGGGAAAACAACAGCCCAGCAAACACCGTGATGACATGCACCGGATGGAATGGCAAAACACTGCACGCGCTGCTTTGCTGCAAACTATGTGTGTAAATGGATGCTAAAGGAGGATGCAAAAAAACCGTGAGGACAAAAAAAGTTGGCCACCTCCTCTCCTCTTTCGTCTCTGGTTTTGGGTTCGGTCCTGTCTCGCCGTCGGCAGCGTCGTCACACTTCCGTTTGCTGCAGTGTATAAGCTATAAGTATAAGCTTCACCGTCCAGAAGCGTATACACTGTTTGTCTGTGTGTGACGGGGAATCATCCTTTTATTTTATTTTCTGTGCAATTTTCTGTAGCACGCGGGAGGAGTCCGAAGGGATGCAAGGGAAGGGAAATAAAACAAATAAAACAGGTAACAAGAGGAGTTGGAGCAAAACGAAAACTCCCTTGAGAAAAACTAAGCCCAAGCTAAGCTTTATCCTTACCGTGTCGTTGTAGCCATGTGTCGTGTATGTGTGTGTGTGTGTGTGTGGATAGGGACACACTTCAGTGGCAGGTACGCAGACAGTCGCAGCAGTGTTGATTATTTTATTTATGAAACATTCTCACGTAAGTGAAAAACTTCGTTGCACTAATTACACAAAGCACAAGAGTTGCTGGTGAGCGATGGCAATGTTTGGTGCGGTGGAGACGGGGGGGTTTGGTGGTTAGCTGCTCCCAGTCATGCTTTATAGAACAATGTGCTATCGGTGGTCTCGATCAAACAGAGGTTCGTTGGGTGGAAATGTAGCAAAAGGGAGCGAAAACAGTTTCAAAAAATAGTGACCAATAATGACACGCATGAACGTAGATGACATAAAGCTTACTACAATTAAAAGTTATTTTACGTGAATTATACGTTTAAAGTTTAACCACAAACAGTTTAGAAGCATACATTTTCATGTGTCATGGACTTTGTCGGTTATCCTATAGCTCAGCTGGTAGGTGTTCGGGTGACTAATAAAAGCCACTCCGTTTACAATGTACTGAAACATTAACTCTATCTTTCATCCTGCCAATTATGTTAAATACAAAATGGCTTCACAGCGAAGGATTTAAAAGCAGGAATTACACGCTTAAAAGTGCTTAAAACAAACCAGCCACCCATTCACACTAATAAAATGGTCATTCTAATGTGTTTCTAACATTACTTAACTTTACCCGGAAATGTTAAGCAGTGGCCCATATTACTTTGACCGAACCACGCTTCAGAGTAGGTGCTGGGTGTGTGTGTGTGTGTGTGTATGGGTTTGGAATGCAGATGATGAGTAGGTTAAGGGAAGTGGCATGGTCTTTCGCTATTTGCAAATGCCGGTCACGTAAATAGTTAGCTTCCAACTACTTTTCAAACTGCTTAGTAATGAGCCGTACCCTGTGTGCCCGGAATGGTTAAACGAAATGATGATGAAACTCGTAATCTCAAACACTGCGTTTCCGTAGAGCGAGAAAGAAACAATTAAAAACTGACACTGGCAAAGCACATGACAGTAAAATAGTTGCTATTCGGTGGACCGTTCCGTGTCTTAAGGCCAGGTATGTGTTTGTCCCCCTTTTTTGTGTAAATGTGTCATAAATGTAAACTGTTGTTGTCTTTTTTGTTTAAAAAATGAATAAATATTGATAAACAAAAATTATCAACGATCATTGGTATATACACTGATACATCTGGTGCAAATGGTGTCCGTAGCTTAGGTAATATATTTTACACATGTTTACCAAAGCTGGTCACCACATTTAAAGTCTACACCGTGTGGATTGTGCCTTCGATTTTCATACCTACTATAAGCTACTAGTATAAACAAAAAATGGGAACCCAAGACCACTTCTCGACGTCGAGATAGAAAAACGTGTAAGGAGAAATGATTACTTTGGTGTGGTGAAAGGTGAATTCGCGGTTGCCATAGCAATTTATCAAGCTGGCTAGTTTGCCTCACGCAATCACGTTGAATTAAAAGATTGTTTTGAAGTTTCAACAATTTAAAAATATTTTATGACGTGTTTTAAACTAATTAAAAGGCAGATTTTTTTTTTAAATATCTCAATATAACATCCTTAATTAAATAATGTAATCCCTTCTAACAAGCTTAAAGAAAACTTATCTTTTTTGGACCACTACCTGCAAGCATTTTTATGCTTATAGTTTCGATTCGACGAAATTAAAGTTCTTCTCAATAACACCATACAGCAAAGTGTTATCGTAATCGAACCGAAACTAATACTTTGCACCCAATTGTTTCCTGTTCGCATGTGTCTCTCGCCTGAGGCCTATAAACTTCCTCCTTTTGATGCAAAAACCATATCCGAAACCTCTTCTTTTTTTCTCTTCAATCTCAACCATGTGACTTGGAGTAATCGAGCCACTTGTTACTACCACTACCCCGCCGCACCCGGGTATGCATTTTTGCTTTAGCACGCATCGACAACGACAAGCACAAAGTAAGCCAGCAAAAAACTAAGACAAACTTTCGTGCAAAAGTTGAATTGCTACACTCGAAAGCACCGGGCAAGTTTCCACAAACGGGAGCGACATTACAGACGCATGGACGCCCAAGTGGAAAGTGGAAAGTTATGGCCAATGCAATAATCGGTGAATCGGCTGAAAGAACCAGGTATGATGCAGCAATGCAGCAACAGTATCACCTCCGGTGGCAAAACAATAGCCAACTGCTCTACTTGATGCATCATAACAATGTCTATTTATTGCTGGAGAATTAGTTTTCCTCTTTCTTCTCAAGCCAGCCTTCAAGGCCATCGCTGGAGCTTAAGGCTGCCAACAAACAAATATGAACGAGGTGGAGGGGGTTGAGGCCTGTTGTTTATGTTTCGCTAGAATGCGCTTCCTATTGGCTCCTGCCACAACTGGTCAGGTTCCTTGCCTGTTTCATGTTCGTGTGTTCGATTCCCACCAAGCGTTCTTTCACGCTCGCAATATTTGTGAGGATATGGATTGTTCCGGGTTTGCTATTGCTTCTCTCTCTTTCGCTTTCTCTTCCTCTCACTCATTTCTCTATTTGCCTTCACCATGCCCGGTTGGTTGCTGAATAATGCACCGTTTGCTACCGTGAGGTGTGGAGTAATTTATTGCTCTCGTACACGTTTTCGCTCTACCGTGGAGGTTTGCGCTAGAATGTTGGCGATTTTTGGACGCTGGACCAGCCAAGAAGGTGCACCCAAAATGCCACCCCCGTCCCCCAGGTCGTTATGTCTGGTGTTTGTGTTGCCTAATGCCAACACTCCTATCCCCCTTGAAAAGGACGTGCCTTTTGTGCAGCACTTTTCACAAGCCGCTGGTAGGAACTGCACCGACATCTCCAGATACAAAAACACACCTTGACGCGCCTTTCGTCATCGGCAGCTGCAGCGCAAAAAGAAAGAAAGGGACTTTTGTTGTATGCTGTTGTACAGGAATGAAAAAAAAAACAATCTAACCTCAACCCTGTTTGCCAAGCATTTCGTTTTCCTTTACTTTATTTCTGCAAAAGCGGAAAACAGGCGACGAGCGGAGGACAAATATATATTTCTGTGAGAAAATTCACTTCTTGCGCCGGAGCGTTGTGTATGCTTTATGAATAATAAACAAATAAATAAAAAAGACAATAGCGTACAATAATAGTTCGTCCATTATGTTTGTCCTGCACTGTCCCTGCGGGGAGTTCGGGAGTTTACGGTGTCACTTGAGTGAGGTACTTGATTTGCAAAATAAATCAAAAACAATTCTTTGGGAAGCACGATACAATTTGGGTTTTAGATTTGCTCCACCAAGAAGTCTCCCGGGGACACACTAAATACTGACGACACTCACCATGCGATACCAGGGTTTACCTTATTGGTATTGCAAAATTTTCCCCTCCGCATCTTGTTGCGACGTAAACCTTTCCGCCATGTGGCTCTTTTGCGTAATAATCCATTCCTAAACACATGCCACAAGAAAATTGGAACGGAAATAGGGAAACTTCAACCTGCACTAACTGGGTGGTTGAGTGGATAAAACTACCCCGTGCAGTTACAGCTAGATGGCTTGGCAACATTCCTTTAGCAGCAGTAGCAGCAGAGAAAGCGCCACGTTCAACTAACTCGCCGTTGGCAATATATTGCATTACAGCCAAAGTTTTATTAACGTTAAAAAGTAGTGTTTTGTTCACTTGGCGTTCAACAATTTTGCTGTGATCTACCATCCACCCCTCAATCCCCTTTTGCGCACTTTGATGCACATCTGGGGATCAAAAATGAGGAGGAATTTGTTGCTCCATTGGAGCTGCTTGTTGCTACTTCTTGCTTGCTGCCGACTTTCCCAATCGACTTGGTGCTTGTTCGTTTGCGAAGGAAAGGCTAAGTAGCTGTAAGTTTCGAAAAGAACTATATAATGGTGCCTTCTGCTCTAACCATCCACCACCATGAAATGGAACGTAATTCTACTGACAGGCGGAAAATCGGGCTTAAAATTGATGTCGTGCTTTTTTGGTGCCGGGGAGGGAAGGGACGAACGAAAGCTCTAGTCAAGGTTTTCTTGGTACATTTCTTGGTTGACTGGTTAGTGAGGACAGTCGTAGTGCTCTGGCTACGTTTGATTAATTTTAAACGATAGTTACTAGAACTTTTCGTCAGTGCCTTTAAATAACCTGTAGGTTTATAACCTTTTTTTATTGGGTTTATGTTTAATTGGTACGGCGCGAAACTTGAGTAGCAAGACAACGCCTGCTGGGAGGGAAACTGGTACTTTGTTTGCTGCCCTTTAATTTCCCGTTCGATTAATTAACCGTCATTGAAGACGACTCATAGCTTACTATAGACGGCATTATTTTGATAGTGAAAGTTACAGCTCCGTTACTCCTAGACATCAAACACCAAGAAACAGCGCCATCTGGTGACAGTTTCTTCGCTGCATCGGTACAACACCACCGTGTATGGCGTGTTTCGTTTCAATATCCGTTGGCATCACGTAACTTCCGGCACCGTCGTCAAGATACCCACAGTACCCCGGAACAAATTCCGTTTGGAAGGAATTTTAATCAGAAAGGCAATATATACATCGACCGAGCTGGTACACGTAATTCTTCATCGACTTCTACGGCGTCGTGTGTTCTACAAAGGCCACTTTTTTGCATTCGACATAAATTTTGATGGTTATAAAACAAGCGGTTCTTAGTTAGTTTGGAGATCTTTTATCACCGATCCGTGTGTTTGGTATTTCTCTGAGTTTCACCCAGCATGAAACGTGTTCAATACACACACAAAGAAAGTGGAGAGGCTCGAGGGTCGATAAGCAGCCAACACCTTCCTTTATTTCAAAGCCTGCTGTGTAAGTGTGCCATCAGCACGATCTCTCCTGCCATTATGCTTAGGGGCCCCTTTCATATTTTCTTTTCTTTTACAGACATGATGAAAACATGAAAGGGAGAACATCGCGTGCACAAGATCTATGTGTCTATGCCAGGGAGCGGGCTAGGTAACGATGATTACCTGTCGCGTTGTCCATCTCTTGGGTCGTGCGGGAGGCATTTATGGTGCGTCGTTAGCAGTCGCCGTCCCGCATAGTAGCTGCCAGCTACTACAAGGCTACACCACTTTTAACCACACGCCGACAGATTTAAATGTCAGCGGAAATGAAAAGAGGATGAATCAAAGCATTACCGCCGGTCGGGCAAGAGTTATCGTCGTCGTCTTGTAATGTTTTTTTTTTTCTTCAAATCTCCTACAACTTTCAAGCTCCAGAGGAAAGGGGAAAGGAACACTAGCTGGAATTAATTAAATTGAAATGATAAAATACCAACTTCCATTGAGCCCTTTCACCGATGGGTCTGAGGGAGAGGAGGTTGGCAACGATTAACAAGCCAGCAAAAGCGAGCAAGTGCAGGTCCGGCTAAACGACAGAGAAATCATTTCCTGCACAGTCCAAAACCCGATGCCACGTTTGAGGAAGGTGTTGAATTTTTCGCAGATGGAGAATGCTGATTATGAGTGGCGTTAAGAGGGAATGAAATGGGCGTTAGTGCCCGTATAAGACGCTGGCTTTGTGTTGTTGTGCTGCTGCTTCAAAGTGGATTATGATGGTGATGCTTGTTCTCAAGCAGCTCGAGATGATTCGACAAGGCCTCTGCTTAATGTGCTGGTCTGTCGAGAGTTTGCTTTATTGCTTCTTAGGGTAGTAGAGATTTTGCGATGTTGGATGGGCAGAGGCAGGCGAAAAACTTTAACACTTTACCGTGCACTGAAAATGGGAAGATAAGAGCCGTTGGGTGATTGGAGAAAAGTTTTTGCTAATGATTGTATTGCTTGGTAGCATTGCAGAAACAAGATGGCTGGTGTTGCTAGAAGACGGCTAAAGGTATATTTGAAAATAGATTTAAAGAAAAATCAAATTATATATTAATCAAGAGTTTCATTTCAACGAAAAATGTTGAAAACGGAAAGACGTATCAAGCAGCATATGAAGTACGTATAATAAAATGTTTGTCATTTGTTTAATTTAATTTGTGGACCATGTATAGCTGTGTCTCATTGTTTCCTCCGTAATATTATTAAACTCATTTATTGCAGTTTCATCCTTCACGTATTTTGTTTTTATTTTTAGCTGCCTTTCCATTTCTCTTCCGTGAAAGTTTTTACTTTATATTTTGTCGTTCAAAAAAAAAACGACTACTATTTGTCATAAAAACTAAATCCACTAAAAAAATGCATTAAGAATGATCTATTTACCAATCATCATTTACTACTCCCTCTACTATCCCTGCAATAAGCACTTTGCTAGGGGGAAGACTAATGAAGTGTCGTTTGGAGAGAGAAAAAAAAGGGTATCGCTCCTCCATTCACTTTCCAGTTTGCGTGATCACTACATTACCGATGCAGTTGCGATTGCACTTAGACATCCCTCCACACGCACAGGGTAGAGACGGTTGATCAATTCAACCGATAACCGACCCACAAATTTCTTGCCTCCTCTTCTATTCACCAAAAGCGACCTTTAACGAGCCTCGTGGGGCCTTTCGTATCAGTGACAGGTCGTAAATTGAACTTGTCATAATTCACGCGAGCGCCAACGCGCTCGCCTCACGTTCATCTACGTCGTCGTCGTCGTCTCCTTCTTCTGTGGGCGGTGGGAAGGGGTGGGTTTTGTAGACCTTCATTAATTGATAGCAACCCGTCAGCAGAGTGATCTCTTCGTTTGCCGCGAGCAGTCAACGTAGCAAGAATTGAACCCGTTTTTTTTTTCGGGTTCGATTCTGACTGCCAACAGTTCGGCAAAACCGTTTGCAGCTTGTTAGCTCCGTTCGCCTAGAAGCTATAAAATAGCACCGAGCGGAGCAGTGCGAAGACATTTTGTAATCGCTGGAAGTGCCGATAGGAGCTCTGTCACGAGGCAAAGTAAGCAGCTTCAGTTTTGTTTGCTCTTTTTTTCATTCTTATTCACAATTCTAAACACCAAAATGATAGAATAGTGTTGTGACGCGGTGGCAGTTGATTGTCAAAATTGCAATCTTTTTGGAGCGTGCTCTATTGTTGCCTGGAATGGTGAAGCAAATGGTGAAACGAATTTTGTTATTGTTACAAGATAAGGTGGTGTGATGGCACATGAATTAAAATGAACCAAAACCGATGGAGATAAAGAAGTTAGTTGATGAATGTTGATGAAGCTCGGCGTTAGTGCGTGTTTGGTTGTGATGCTATTGAAGGTGATCAATTGTAGTGAAAAAAAAAAACTCCATTATTCTCTTTCATCAAAGGGCTAAAATAGATGTTCGATTGAGTTCACAAATTCATCATAATGTGTGCATCGGTGTAAAAGTCAAACTTTAAACATTATCCATTGTGCCCGGCTAATTGTGCCCGACGGTGATGTCTGTCATAATTTTAATAACTTTTCACTCATAATGTTTATTGTAACCAATGCTTGAAACTACGTATCCAATTACTTTAATTCCTCTTGCAACATTCAAACGCTCGTTGTGTACCGCCCCACCCCGCTTGTGTTATAATTGACACGAAACGCTTTCAATGGGCCATTTATACATTCCGTTTCCGGTATCATGTGTTGCTTTTAATGAGAGCAAAAAAAAAAAAAAGAAATAATAAAATAATTACGATGAACGGAGGTTGAGGTTTCTGTTTAACTTTAATCACCCTACTATCACACCTCACCCTACAGGTGTGCAACAGGTTTCGAGGAAGGTTTGCATATGCTCGAAACCACACTCAGGCCAAAACGCAAACGACCCTATTTTCCTGCCGGGCAAATGAAGAAAAGGATCAGTTTTGTGCGCTGAATTGCAAACGTCACTCGCGCCCAGTGTGTAAAATGTGACGAAGCAGCAACAAAAAAAAAAAAAGATGAAATGCAAACGGACCACACCGTACGCACATCAATGATGGTATCTCAACGCTCCATCATCATCGTATGCATATATTCCCTTAGAAGGACGTACAAGCCACCAGGCGTCCGCTTTCCTTTTTTTTTTTTTTTTGCTGCTCCGTGTTGCCTTTCGTGTCGACTTATCGTGCCGTTTTTGGTATGTCCACATTCATGTTGAATGTGCCATAAAGCCGTGGGTCTGTTGAAATGGGCTCAAATCATCATGGACTGCCGGTACCACCAGGCACTGTACCATTTATGTGTTGTCTGAGCAAACAAACAAATGTCTAATTATTTCCTTTCGCTTCTCGGACTCTTTTCCATCTGGTTGGTTTGACGGCCCGGGGGTGGGGGAAGGGGGGGCACGGATAGAGCGTAGAATCGTATGTTTCTGTCATTAACAATTATCTTTCGAGGGAGGGTTTTTTTTCTTCTTCGTTTTGGTTACTTCACAAGACAAACCATTGTACACGTTGTTGTCGTCGTGGTTGTCCGATCGTTATCGCCGTCGTGTCCTCAGTACATCACACACATCCTCACGTAGGCCTTTACTCGCTTTGTCTGTCTGTCCATGTAGAGTAGCACGTTTTGTTGTTCAACCTCGTCCGACCGTACCGTATTAATTAAATAAGACGGAAGCCAAAACAGGCTCGGTTGGCCTTGCAATAAAAGAGTGGTGGTCGAAAATGGGGAGTGGAAGTAAAGAAAAGTGTGTGGTAACCGTTTGCTTTACTTGCACACTAACACAGCGAAAGCTCTATTTGAGTGCAGGGGGGCTCGTCTTTTACTGTTGCTGCAAACAAAAATAAAAAATGGGAAAATGGGCAAGTAGCACAGACATAAGGGGAAAAAAGAGCAACTTGTTTTTCCCTTCTTCTTTTGTGTGTGTTTGTGTGTGTGTGTGTGTGTGTGTGTGTGTGTGTGTGTTTGCGCCTCGGCTGAGAAGGCACTTCTCTGCGCTTCCGAAGTAAATAGCGCTCTCCGGTTGCTTTTATTAGCCTTGGCGCGTTAGTGTGTGCGAGCACCAGTAAGGAGATGGGTAGTGTGGTGAAAGGTAAACTTCT
>KB703670.1:0-11604 GCA_000349165.1 Anopheles christyi | reverse complement strand
ATTTGAGTGCAGGGGGGCTCGTCTTTTACTGTTGCTGCAAACAAAAATAAAAAATGGGAAAATGGGCAAGTAGCACAGACATAAGGGGAAAAAAGAGCAACTTGTTTTTCCCTTCTTCTTTTGTGTGTGTTTGTGTGTGTGTGTGTGTGTGTGTGTGTGTGTGTGTGTGTGTTTGCGCCTCGGCTGAGAAGGCACTTCTCTGCGCTTCCGAAGTAAATAGCGCTCTCCGGTTGCTTTTATTAGCCTTGGCGCGTTAGTGTGTGCGAGCACCAGTAAGGAGATGGGTAGTGTGGTGAAAGGTAAACTTCTCTTTTATTTCATGTTTTATGAACGTTTACGTTTGCTTAACGTAGATAAAAGGCGATTTACATGCAAGACTTGTGACATGTTTTATTTGTAAATATGTTTTTGGTTGCACATATTCAAAAAAGACTCACATTTACTAAGTTTTGAGGTTAAATTATTTTTTTTAACTTAAAAAAAACGTTTAATTTTAATCCGTTGCACAAAAATTCCATTATTAGATTTTTTTTCAACGTCTGTATTGGTACAGATGTCGGCAGACCGGCATCGTGTGATGCTGCGAGACACGTTAGCAAGAGATCAAACATCACAGAGAGAGGGTGTGAGAGAGAGAGCGAGCAAGTATGTGCAAAACGGTAAAGCGATATGGCAACACTGCCCTCTTTCGCATAGTATGCGAGCTCGAGAGTATACTCCGCAAATGGCAACAAGACAGACAGTGGAGAGATAAATACTTTAAATTGAATCAATTTTGGGGCGCGTACCACACCACCATATACAAACACCGCGCACAAACACACGTACAATAATGTGGTTACGATAATGTTGGTGTGTGGAGGCCACAAGTCATCATCAGTAGGCCACGCGTCCAGGTCCGGTGTGTGTTGGTGTGTCGAGCGTAGTTGGCCGTGCCGTGCGATGCAGACTGGAAGGCCGTGTAGCGCGCGTTGGTCTGCTTTTCGGCATAAGAAACCAGTCGAGTGACCAGCAGAACACTGTGTGTGTGTGTGTGTGTGTGAAGGAAACCGTGAGTTGTACTGTGCTGGGTTTAAGTGAATCGGATTTCCATCCTTCCCGTAAGAAAAGCTGTCCGGTTTTTCCACGACCTGTTGGTGTTCAGATTTGACAGGTTGACAGTAACAAGTGGAGAAGGTGTGTAAGTTCTTAGCATTTGCCAGCATTGCCTTAGAAAAGCTCACGGTGTCTTTTGTTGCGTGCGTGTGCGGTACCCACTGGCCAAGCTTACGAAACGGGAGAGAAAACTCGTTGAGGGAAAATTCACAGCCATCAAGGCAAGTGTGTGCGCGAGAAAGAGTGAAAATTTTGCAAAAAATGTATAACCCCCAACGCATTCTAGCGGACACATAAGACACAGAGAGGATGAGCGAGAGAGAGAGATAGGGAGAAATTGCACGAGAGCGGACTAGTTTGCAGGTGTAGGTGTGTATTGGTGCTTCTTCAGTCGTTCTCACTGGTGGGCGAAAAACGAGCGCGAAATGTGACTTCCCATCAGAAAGCAACAAGTTTTTGCCGAGTTCGGAAGGCTTATGTTTTGGTTTTTGGCCCACAATCCCCCAGTGACAGCTGACGCGGGTGTGCCTCGCTAAGGGTTCGCTCCCGGTTTTTTTTGCGGATGTGTGCGTTCTAGAGAGTGGTAGTGGTGGTGGTGGTGGTGTAGGTGGTGGTGGTGGCGGAGGTAGTAGTGATTGTGTGCATGCATCTAACCGGAACCGGGGAAAGGTAGCCTACTACTTGCACACGTCCGGGAGCGTGTGTGCGTGTTTGTCGTATTTTGATAGTTTTTTGACTGGATGGGACACGAAGGTACAAAACCCCTAAAGAAACTGTTTGCTACCTCTAAACCAGTGTTCGAAAGTTGTTAAACGAACCAATGCACAATGAAACTTAGTGTAAAAATTGAATTTGTGTTCCGTGAAAGTAAAAAAGCAAGTTAACTTAAAAACCATCCGTTATTACATTCCCATTTTTGTTTAGGGGGCACCTTGGCGAATCAACTGAACAAGACAGCGAGTGAGTTTGATAGCTCGAACGAAGCAGAAGGTAGCGTGGAGGAAGCGTAGATCGGCGAAGCGGAAGTACAGCAAAACACAAAAAGATAGAAATGTCCGGACCCGGGTCGTTAGTCGGATCGGATGAAGAGGAGCAAACGAATTACCACACACCGGATGAAACCGGTCTAACGAAATCGCAGAAAGTGGCCCTGATCGCCGCGTGGAGCATCGTCAAGAAGGATCTGGTTACGCACGGCCGTAACATCTTCGTGATGTAAGATTCACTAGGGCAGCTCAACCCCTTTTTTTTTGCTTAACCCAACTTACACGTATGCCCTTCTCTCTTCGCAGGTTCTTCGAGGAGTACCCACAGTATCTGGACTACTTTGATTTTGGTAGCGGAAGTGTCGGCGAGCTCGGTGAGAACCGATCGCTCCATGCCCATGCACTGAACGTGATGAACTTTATCGGCACCCTCATCGACTACGGACTTAACGATCCCGCCCTGCTCAAGTGTAGCCTAGGGAAGCTGGTGCGGAATCATCGGAAGCGCAACGTCACCAAGGAGGATGTCGGTGTAAGTGGGTTACCCACGACGGTGGGACATTTCCCCTAGTAGAGGTCAACCAATGTAACACTCTCGTTGGCCATATATATTTACAGGCGGTCGGTGGAGTTATAATGCGCTACTGCTTGAAGGCGCTCGAGCAGCATAAAACGAAAACGCTTGAGGAAGCGTTCGGTGCGTTCCTGGGGACGGTGGCGGCCGCGTTCGAGTAGGCGCCGAGTGTTCAGCATCCTCACCCATCATCTCCATCCACTCCTCACTAGCACCATCATCAACAAGACCATCATCATCATCATCAGTGTCGATGTATCTAAGAGGCTCTAAGCAAGACGAACGAGGCAACAACAACCTTTGGTCGTGGTCACGTCCTTTTATAGCTCAGCTACAAACGCCCGATAAATCGGTGTGGAAACCGTTTGCACTCTCTCTCTCTCTCGCTCTCTCTCCATCTCTGTCCTTAGCGGAAAACACATTCCTACGTGCGACGTGAGGCTTTTTATGATCAGCGTAGAATAAAAATTTGAGTATAGTAAAAGCTGTTGCTGTATGTGTTTCGTTGTTCTTTGTTAAGAGGAGCGAAGTTTTGTTATTAGTTTTGTTGAATCTAAAAAAAATCATAGATAATATAGTTATTCCTTGTTGTCCGCAGAAGAGCACCCAGCTTAAATGATAAATGTCGGTTTATAGTGATGATTAAGAGCCAAGTGAAGTCGGACGATCTCATACCTTTAGTTGGAATTTATCGTCTTTTATCCAAGCGGCAGGTGCACAAACAAAACACCCTTGCTTTCGTTTCACGGCCAGTTGATCGAACGGGCAAAGTTTAAGTCTAATTGAGTTCAATTAAAAGCAATAAAGAAAAGTTTGTCTAACGTGATCGCTGTTCGGTTCGGCAGCACCGAGCGAAAGCGTCCGCGGTTTCCGGACCATCGTTTCGCGTACCAGGCCTTGATGATTAATCTTTACCCGTCCCATACTATCAAACTATCGGCCAAACCGTGTAGATGCACTCGCTTGTGTTTTGCTTCCCGTGCTAGCGGCTTCGCACACGACCGGAAATGCACTCCATCGCCATCCATCGATGCCATTGCTCACCGGTCGACCAGGTCATAAATCGTTCCGCTGGCATCGTTCGCATCGGAACGGAGCAGGATATCCTGGTGCAATGAAACGGAGCCGGGGTTTTTCGCGGATAATTTACTCCGCTTCGGTTAGCCGGTTTTCCTAAGCACATCCGGTTGAAGCACAAGGGTAAAAGAAGGGTACAATATCGTGTTCCACCACCTTTTTTTTTTGGGCAGCGAGCGCTGTGTTTGGTTTCTTCCGTTCGATCGATGGTTTCATCACGTACGGTGCTGCGCATCGGGTTCGGTCGATTGTTCAAAAACATGTTCGATTTTGCTCGACTACTGGACCCCTCATGGTGTTATCAAAGTTTTCCCCAAATGGGAACGGTTGGCCCAAACGCTTCTCGCATCAACTAATCAGCCTGGTTTTAAAGAAAAGCTTTTTCTATGCTGGGATCTCCTGCAGCAGGAGCAGAGTGGAGGGGCGAAAAGGTTATAATTCTTACGCTGAGTTTCGCAGCACTGACTGTTGTGGCACAACGGTCTATGTTGTTATCTCTAGCATTAGCTTAATTTAACATGCTTCATTCCAACTTCCAAGTTCGGGCTTATGGGAAGCTGCAGGAGAGGAAGTTTTTGAAGCTGAAGGTGGAATGGCTTAGGAGGGGTCCCTCGTTTATTGTGCAATTGCAATTCCATGACAGAAACAGTGCACCCATTAAAGTGGCCAAGACGATAAGAAGTTCCAGTAAATCATGGCAATAACTTCCGGTAATTCTTTTTGTTTTTTTTTTCTTTTACAACAATAGCCACCCACCGACAAGACTGTTTGTTGCAGGATAATAGAGTTTGCTCGCGTGAACAAAACAAACTTCTCTTTCTTCGAGTTTTTCACCAGTTAGGTCGCAGTTGGCTGCGATCCGGCTTGGATGAACAATTTCGGAAAGGATTTGCAACTCATCATCATCATCATCTTCATCATCACCATGGTTGTACTTGGACAGTGAGAGAGCGTTTTATACTACAGATTGTACAGTATCAAGTGACCTCTGTGGCTCGCACAAAAAGGTCTTCATTCCCGAGTGTATTTTGTCAAAGAACTGTGAAGGATATGTGTCGGTGGGAATACAATTTCCCCAACCTGCACATAAAACTTTAGTAAACACTCATTTATGTAGCCCGCTTGCACTTTTGCAAGCAGTGAGATGAGCGTTTCTCACAGTCAGCACTGGTTGGTTCATAAAAAAGGAGGAAGTTTTGCAACCTTTTTCCTCGTTGCGCTTTTGCCTTTTGGGAGTCAGTGCGCTTTTGTTGTGTACTGGTTTTTTTATTTGTTACCTTTATTTCCTACAGAATAAACGTAACCCTTTGGCCCATAAGTCCTGTCACTGTTGGACCGTTTGAATGAATCACAAGCGTAGCAGAAGACGAATGTGAGTGGTTCGCGTGCAGAAAATGAAACGAGATGAGATGATGGTTGGGGTGTGAAGCAGTTTCTAGGAAACGCTTGCCACCACTCTACTTCGAAGGCTCATTTTTCCTTCTGCTCGTATTTTACTGCTCACTCGACTAACCCTCTACTGACTGATTGTTTGAGAAGTGGAGAAGTTCCGCTTTGCCACATCGTTTCACATTTTCGTTTTTGTGGTCCTTCTTCTGGTAGTCGTAGTTTTTTTTTTAATTGTTACCATTGTGTCTGTCGATTTCGTTCGGCTTTCTTCCCTCTCGACGTGCTTACGTCTGCCAAAGGTTTCTGGTAGAACCAGTGAGTGACCAGCGAGACCAGTGGATCCGTTTAGGGCTGTCGAGTTGCAGTCACTTACAAATCACCTACCGCACAGCACAAACAAGAGCTGGCAGTAGAAGTTATACCGTTAAACCTTCACCTAAACTCCTTTTTTTTGCCCCAGAACTGAGACTTGGCAATACAGATTAAAACCATTTGTTACCAGCTTTTCGGTTCATGGCTGCGCAAACCGGAAGCGGTTGAAAGTATGCAAAACTTCTCTTACTCTTTGCCATCCATCATGCCCCGTATCATTGCTCCATACCGGTTTGGCAAATTCATTTCATCGACATTTACTCATGTCACGGGTGCAGAGCTGGGTTGATAATTGATTTCAACGCTCGTGGTTGAACGGGGTCAGACTTACTTTTCCCGTTATTCTTGTTTTTTTTTGTTTTGCGTGACATTCTTATTTTTGCGTGTGTTAACGTGAATGATGAAGGTTAAATGGCGGAATCATGTAAAGGTCAACTATTTTAGGCGAACATTAGCATTATTTTGGGAATGGCGAAAGAAATCGTGCATGCGATGCGATGACTCAATCCAACTCTCAGAAATCTGCAGACTAAACTCATTATTATTATTCTTGAAAAACTTGAAGACAAAGACATTCAAACCCTAAGCACTGCTCAACTACTTGACACCAAAACAGAACTTTCCCTTTGAGTGGAAAGTTGAGGAAAGTTATGCCCGCTTAATACCTATGTGGTCATTTTAAAGTTTTCCACACAAAGAATGAACGGGATAAAACCACTTCACTAGTAGTATACCGTTCTTTTACTAATTTTAAAGTTTTTTATTCTCATTCTCCCTCCGTGAACTATCTGGCTGTATTTATTTGGTTTTCCTTCAACCGTAGCGTGGCTGGATAGCTGGATTGGAAGATAATCTCATTTGCACCTCACAATCATTAATAATAATGCCTATTCAACCATTCGCTGGCTCGGAACGATCGAATCCACGAGTGTCTAAAGGTAAAAACTTTTGTCTGCTTAATCGAGTCGAAACCGAAAGAAGGAAGGGAAAAGAGGGTAGTACGAATGGAACGGGATTTTATTTATCACCACGATCACCAATCACCAACGAAGGTACCTGGCAACCATTTTCCTTAGCGACGGTAGTTCCCATTTAGCACATTCCTCACCGCTTGACGGTTGTGTGGTAAGTAGCGTGAAAATATCTAGGCGGCTAGAAACTAATCGAACCATCGCAAGGAGAGTTTGACGCATCCATTCTTAATTTACCCATTGCGGGCTCATCGATGGGTGAGAATTATCTTTAAATCATCCAGAAGGTTTTGAAAGGTGTTTTTTGTTCAGCAAAGAGCCATCTAATAAATGTGCTGAAATAATTTAATGCTCGAGTTTTTACACTTTCCAAATGCATTTGAAGCACGTCTGAAGCGTTGAGAGGCTCATTTAATTGTATATTTCCAGTGGTTTACTTACCGTGTGGTAATGTAAAGCTATTAGTACACTCACTGTGAGTTTCATTCCACAGCTCTCAGCCTTAAACCCCTTAAATTAAACTGCTGGTGCAAAATAACCAACACCGATACTCAACTACATTTCTGTGATCGGTTCGATGTATGATGTACCGATAGAGGATGGGTTTATGCGTGTGTTTGAGTAGGTAGAGTTTCAGGTGGAAAAAGCTTACCCAACCAAATGATGTTCAACCTCTACGCTAATTCTTTTCCACTTCGTATATGCTACAGTGTGCGTTTCACCACAAACATGTCGAGCCTGAGACTGAGTGATTAAATTCACCACGCTCAGTGTGAAATAAATCAAGTGGAAATCTAACAAGGCAATGGAGATTGAACACTCGTCAGCACACGTATCAGGACGGCCTCATGCGGGTATTTGTAATGTTAAAATGTAATGTAATAGCTCCAAATATGAACTTATATACAATTATATAAATACTTTGAACAAAAACTTAATTAAAAAATACTTGCACCCAACTCTATGCTATTTAATCAGCTCAACATAAAAATCAAACATTAATGAAACCTCACTTATAAATCGAATAAAGGTTCGTTTGATAAAGCAGGTACAATCAATCCCTTATCTCCTGTACTCCCGTGAAGTATTCGCGTGATGAGATAGGGTAAATTAGAACACATTAATTTTCTCCCCCACCCCTTACTCTTTTTCATCCTCGCCCCCTCCCGAACCGCCGAACAAGCCACAACGGAAGAATCAATTTTCGTGTAAGCTGCTCTAATTCATTTCTTTAAGCTACGAGCATCATCAAGGGTACGTTAGAGACCATCCGTACCGGTTCACCTTACAGCACCGAGCACGGAGCTGTCAAGGATTAGGGGCGAAATCCGTTGCTAGAAAAATCAGTTTGGACCCCACTTGACACGGAAAAGGAGCAGGGAAAATGTTATCACGAAAACCACCGGGAAAACTAATCTCTTTTCTATTGTACCTTTCGCGAGGTATGCCGTGGGTTTAATTTCCTAGCCACACTGGTGCTGGTGAAGGTGGTGGTGATGGTAGTAACCGGGACTTAACACTTTCCATTCCACTAGGGGTTATTAATTTTTGGGGTCCAAACCACGCTCCAGTTTAATACCGCCCCAGCCAGCACACGGGGAAAGCGAGAGGATCCTTTAATTTTAAATTAATTTCAGTGGTTGTGCCGTAAGCACACGATTGTGTCCTTTTTGAACCTGCGGGTACAATTGAGAACCTTGGGAAGGTTGGGTCGAAACGTGAAACGTTGTTTCCTGCTGGAAGCTTTTCGGTTGAAACCAATTGTATGGATGGAATGGATTTGTTAGTGATGCACGCTGAATGAACGTAAATAAAGGAAATAATAAAATCTCGAAATTGTCTTTCCATTCAGCGGAATTTGGGTGGTTCTGTGGTTTTTAAGGCTTTTTTGGGATCGGTTTGGTGTGTGTGTGTGAGATGGAAGAAGTGAGATATTATTTTGAAATTACTGCTTCAAGAATTTTAAACAAGAGAAATAGTGTTGGTGGTAGTCTAAAGTGGGAGAATGAGCTTAAAGGGTTTTATCAGTCACATTTTAATGATAAACATTAATTTACTGAAAAAAATCCTGCCTAGAGTTGATTGATTTAACAAATTTAAAGTTGATTGATTTTTATGCTTTGAGTAAAACCATACAATTACATAATTAATTTATAATTTTGAGAGCCTTTACCTTTTAATGAATAGGGAAAATAACCCTATCCATTTCTCAATAGTTCAATATTGTTTTTATAAAAGTGTAATGGCATTACAATTTTGCAAAGCATTTACTGTGTACCACATCTTCTTGAATCATGTGTTATAATTTTAGACGTGTGCCAAGTCATACAGGCAAACGAAAAACCGAGCACGTTTGAAGCAATGAAAACGGAACGAAAAAACCTTTGCTGGGTGAACTTAGAAAAAAACGTGCCTTGGTTTCGATGCTGCTCAGAGCCAAACCCTTTCCCACACTAAGGTCATCCCACACGAGCATATGTCTGGTTACGTTATAAAAATTCAAATCACAGCTAGCCATGCCGCTTTGTTACTGTCATCCTTAGCGGGTTGCTATAGAATTGTTCCCTGTTGCTGTTGCTCCATTCTCTACAAAGAAAGTTGTACGAGCTGGCAACACTGCAATGACCCATCGTGCAACGTGCAAACATGTGGTGTAGTAGCAGCAGCAGTAGTCCCTTAGATTTTTGCTATTTGTTTTCGATTATCATTCAAATTGGATTGTAGATTTCTTTTTTTTTTTGCGCTTCCCAGCTTTATGCTGGTTCGTGCTTGCTCTCTCTGCGTTCGTGTTCATGTGTTCTTTCTGCATACAAGAAACGTTCCCTGCGTCCCACGGTTGAGTCAACGACGTTTTCATACGTTTTTATTGTAGCAATGGCGCACCGGATTTTTTTTGTTATCCCGGTGAAACATTTTTCAGGTCAATATGCTCTTCACGGAAAGAGGTGGGAGGGTTTTGTTAGACCATACCGATCATAACAAATGTATCTGTTGTTAAGTGAGCAGTTTCATACATTGAGAAAGGATTGGTGGAAAAAAATTGAAAAGGCTTACAATTGATTTTAGAAAAAAAATTTTTTATTCAAATTTATTGCATAAAAATTGTATACTTTAAGTTACATTTCGACTTCATAAAAAGTTTGCTGAAGACTTGTAAGAAAAAAACATAAACAATTAGACGAACGAAAAATTGGCTTTTTTCGTAAAAACTGTAAAATTTGAACAAAAACAAAGCGTCTATCCCTGCCGGTGGGCCATTTTCTCTGCGATTTGATACAGGCTAAATCGAACAATTTCCACCCTTTGATCAGTGAGTTGTTATAGTTTTACGTCGAAACTCGTGCACACTCATCAGGCAGGCCAACTGAAAGGCTTTTCATGAGTAGCAATTTTTTGTACCCATTACATCCCCTTCGAATGTGGTTTGAAGTGGCCTCTTGTAGCATGTTTTTTTTTTGTTTTACGAAAGGGTAATACGTGTGCACGGCTCGGCTTAAAAAGAGTAACCCCTTTCTAACCAACCAAACACAAGGGCCTATTCCAATATCAATTCAATCATACGGATCGAGTGTACCGAGCGTGCCTGTACGGTGACCACAGCTTTTGACCTTCCCCATATCCACAAAAATCCATTCCATGTGCGCCCGTGCTTCGTGTGTTGAAAATGTGAGAAATAAATAGCCGACCCCCTTTTGAACTTTTTTTTTTGGGGAAGAGAGAGTTCCAATTTCCATTCCACCAAAAAAAAAAATGGCCCAGCATACAGCGGTGCGCAAACTGCACGTAATAATGAATTTCGCGTACGCGTTTCCTTCCGTAAAAGCCTGGCTTTTTTTTTTGCACGTTTTCCTTCGACACGTGTCATTTCCCGTAGCGCATGAAACATCATCGGAACGGGCAAAAAGAAAATTGTACCACAACCATTGGATTGAATCGCAAATATTCACATTTTCCGGATGAAGACGAGGTTAATGGAATATTCGGCGTGTGGTAATCGAACCGCACGCTCAAAGCCCCGTACGCGAAACGCTGTGGTGTGTTGTGTAGTTTTCGGGCGGATCTTTTTAACTTTCCGAACGGATGAGAAACGGATGCGTGTGTATGGGAGAATTTCGTGCCACACCGACGCTCGTCGTCGGAAACAATGCGTAAATCACATCATCAACCTGTCCAGCGCATTCCCGGGTGGTGGGGTGGTGGCGGTGTACGATGTGTATGATGGAGAGAAATGGTTAAAATTTTATCTCAGCTCACGTTTTTGGTGTGGCTACCTTGTATTTTTTCGCTGCTTCGTTCCACAAAGGCAGACGGGCAAACGATCAATACAAATCATCAGCTTAAATGTGAATCCTATTTGAAGCGAGCGAGGAAAGCGCAATTTTGTGGTTTTCCGTTTGTATTTTTTGATTGATGTTGCACAATTTTTTTGTTTCATAAGGCTACGAAAACAAAATAAAAAAAAGCTCATAAACGCTCACTAGCAGAAGCTTCAACTTACCGTTTTTTTTTTATTTACTTCATTTAGATAATTTGTTTGCTCCTCTCACTGTTGTCCCTGCACGCCTGCTTTGTTTATTTGTCTGTGTGTGATCAACATCAAATGAGTTTTAGTTTGTTGAAGTGTGATTGATTCATTGCTTACATAAATCATTGTTAAAACATTTTATTTATATTTTTTAACAGTTTACAATGTTTTTAAATTTGATTTCGATCTATTTTTTTGCCATACCCTACCCATCCCACCCGAAATCGACCCATGGGTGGTGACTCAATACACCGCCTGTGGTTATAATTTGAATTTATGCTTCAAAACCACTATTATCCCTTGTGGCTAGCCTTCCGCTTTGTGGTTCGTGGCTTTGGTGGACTAAAATTGTGTCACAAAAAAAGTCATTTAAAATAGAATCGTTTTATGCCGCGGCGAGTGGCCGGGTGCAAGCGGATGCTAGATTGTTGGTTTATTGGATACGCAAACCCTACATGACCTTATTCAGCTTGTGGGCAATTTTTATTATGTTTTTTTTTATTTGATTGCTGTTGCTTTGTAACACACACAATACACACACACACACACACACACACACACCAACGGATTAAGGTCGTTCTCTCGTTGTGTTTGGTCATATGAAGAATCGATCGA
>KB703659.1:0-21739 GCA_000349165.1 Anopheles christyi | reverse complement strand
TGTTTGAGAGTTATTTTTCCAACTTGAAATGCGACCAAAGAAAGAAAAGTGAAGAAAACCTTCAATGCCGAATGCCGGACGCGAATTATCCAAGGATTTGAAGTTGAAACCGAGTTTAAAAAACGTGTGTGTGTGTGTGTGTGTGAAAAAGACGGCACATTCACGCCGGTAACTGATTATCTAAGACGTCCCGATACGGTGACGAAATTATTGGAGAAATTGTCTGTTGTAAAGTGAGAACGATTCGCATAGCCAAAGATCCGTGGCCTAGAGAAAATTCCGTGTCTGGTCGAAATTTTGTGTTCAATCGTGATTTCCTTGTGAATCTGTGCTAATGGTGCGCATATCCTGTGGTTTCTTCTTATATTTACAGAATCGTACCTAGTTTCGAATGTAAGTGTGTGTGTGTTTGTTTTTGTGAGTTAACCAGAGACAGTAGTTGTTCTAGAATATAGCCTTGCCATCCAATCGAACCACCATCAACGCTACCGAAACCCACCAAAATTGCTGCGTGCAAAGTACTTGTGAACTCAGAATAGAGTTTACCCCATCAGTTCCCCTTTACGAACAAACGCAGCAAACCCCCTTTACCGAGCTTTGAATGATTCTAACCGATCGCGATTTGCAAGCCGACAGCACGTATCGTATAAGATAGCACCAGACTAACGGACCAGTGCGTCGACTGTACAGAGAGAAGACGCACTTATCGAGCATTGATCGAGGGAAGCAAGGAAGCGCTATCACCCCGCAAACAAATTTATCGTTCAGGATAAATTGTCGTCCATCTGGCGATGGCAAAGGGAGCTAAAAGGAAGACCAAATGGGTGTCCTTGTCGCTGGCCAACGCAAACACAAAGACCTCCAATGCGGTCGGCTCGGATAGCGAACAGACGTCCCACCATCATCACCATCAGCAGCAGCACCATGGAGAAGGTAAGTCTGAGGCAGATTTGACATGATCCCTGATGAAGGGAGTCATCGTCCAATGTCCGGGAGGTTTGGAAGCAATGGTTGCCAGAGTGGATCGCTTGCGCCGCGACGAACGGTCGCCTATGCCTGTCTCGGTGCGTAGGAATGTCACGCTGTCTTCCAGAAATAACGCACCGACAGAGTCGGCGCTTTTTTGTTGTTGCCGGTATTGCGGCTGCGTTAACCGCGTGTACATCACATGGTTTTCGACAATTGCGTGACAGCATAACGACGTACAGCTAGCGAAACAAACAAAAAAAGCAGTGGCTCTCAAGTGTTTGACGTAAGAGAGAATATCTTTAGTACAGGTCCTAAAGGAGAACATGTTGGAACAGAAACTTTCTTGGTATAAAATTTTGAAAAACGAATGGACTAGTAATTCATTGGGAAAGTGGCGACAGAGAGGACTCGCGAAACGCTGGTTTAAGAAATCTTCGTCTCATCTTCATACAAACTCCAGCGAGAGAATAGAACAAACACACAAATAGAAATGGTTAACCCAAGCTAGCGAGCATCCCCACGGCTTGAATCTGCAGCTCATCTTCCTTTTCCACTGCCCTGCATCTTTTTTGTAGTGCGTCCGCTTCTTCCTTCGTCAGTCACAGATTTGTTTGTGCAGCTAATTATCTACCGCCCTATGGTAGTTGATGGTTCCTATGGCTGTACGGTAGTTGTGATCCACTTCGTCGTCAATATCTGCTCCGTCTTTATGCACCGAGCTCATTATGATACACTTTCTAATCAGAGCAGGAGCACTGGTCGATGCCCAACCATCCGAAACCGTTTCACTCGAAGGTCGATGGATGCAAACCCCTGAATCACACCTGATTTCGAGAGGCACAGAAGCATGTACCTCTCGGTGTTAGACCTCTCGATGATAAGATATGGTGCCTTTACGGAACGGGACGTCATGACCAGAAAAGGGACCGGTGGCTCTTGCCCTCGACGCACTCTTAACCATCCATGAACGGTTACTTCCTCGTACGATGGAGATCTTCTTTTTAGTTTCTCAAAAGGTGTTCCTTCAAGCACCAGGCAACACCAAGCGTTCGGTGGGTGGGGTTGTCAGCATGCGTTATGCTTATCTAAGGCGAAAAAAAGTAAGTCAAATGAATGACTGACTGACTTCCTCGCCAGATAGCTGCAGTGTAACAGCAGCGCGAGCTTGGTAGGCAAATCAGGCCTGTTGTTGATTAAATAAACACCCTACCTGCCTTCTTTTTTACATCTTTTTTTTATTCTTTCGGTTTGGTTGTGAAGTGTACACGTACGGCGCACTGGGAGGTTTGGCCTCACGTTATCAAGCTGTTACATCAGCCAAACGTTTTCTCCGTCATATGTTTTTGCTCTGCTTTGCTACTTCTCGTCATCTCCTTCAATCATAATTGAACAAACTGTTAGTTAAGGACTCGAGCAACCCTGGATCAGAATTGTGAGTCAAAGCGTGCTCCCCATTTGCGCTCGCTAATTACCTCGCATTCCGTTCCGTTCCATCTAGCTTACATAAGTGGGCAGAGTTTGTCGACGATGTGGGTCAGGTGTCTCGTGATTGTGAAGTTGTCTATTTTTTGTTTGCAACCCTTCTCATCGCCGTCTCACCGATGGGGTTTCCTCACTCCACAGGACACACACAAACACAGGCAGAATGTTGTTGGCGCTTTTCTAGCTGTATTTTTGCAATCGATTTTAAGGATTTTTGAGCGCCGGCCAAGATGGGTTGAGTATACAAATGTGCAGCGACTCACACTAAATGTTCAGGCATGTCTGCAGTAGGTGCGGCTTTCCCGATTGGTTTTTTAGCTATATAATAAATGAGTCTCTTCTTTATCACAAAAATCAAGCATTTCAACTGCACGATCGTTTGGAAATTCTCTAATAATATCCAATTGAGCCGATCAATTGCATCATATGGCGTTAGGGTTTGCTTTATGCACACGCGCATTGGCATTATGTAAAATTGGCAAATCAACCTACGAGCAGAGCACCTACACCGTTGGTACTGCATGCGGCTTTTAAAAATATGTTTACACTGCTGTCGCTTAAGTATCGTACCATCTCGAAAAGTAACCAATATGTGACCGAACTTACCATACACCCCGTCGCAACGATCGCAAACCACTACAAATCGCAAGGAGTACAGCGCTCCTACACCTACGGATCGGTCACATGATTCGCAAGGAAGCGCAACCGTCGTCAACGGCAACCGCAAGCAACTCAAGTGGGGGAACGGGCGCTCTGGGCAGCCCGCTTTTCTTTCTCCGCGTATCAGAAGCATCAGCAGCATGCCATGCCAAAGGGGGTAGTAGTGTGTGAGTTGCAATTTCGGTACGATGAGTTTCGTCGAGTGAGGAAGTTTTGCGGGTGACGAGAATTAGAAACGCGCACTCGAACACACATACACTATTTTTGGTGACGCAAGGACTGCGGGAACCAAGGAACGTGGCGCGTGACACATCGCACTCACCCGCCATTCGATACCTTTTCGAACACTGGCGAGCTGATCGGAAGCGGACGGAACATAGACGAGCGCACGTACGGGTAACACATTGGCCACTCGGTGGTGGGGCATTTTGTTTGTTTTTTTTTTTTTATTTGGCATAGCACCCCGATAAAAATAGCGTACTTTTTACGCTGCTTTACGTTGCCAAAATTGTACAATTTGTCTTACTCTAGGGAGTGGGGCGACGAGGATGGATGAATGTTTGCGAAGTGTACGTTATATATATGCAACGAATGTATCAATCGAAGCCTTGCTAACAAACACTTGGCTAACAATGTATGAGTGTTAACTAATTCTAAGTTTTTATTCTTTCCCGCAGGATACAGGAACAAAATGCAAAATAGCACTAGTCTAGCTGCAAATATCTGCAAAGATTTTGCAGCTAGAACTGATGTAATAGTGGAGGAGGAGCAGCAGCACCAACAGCAAGGATGTGAGCGCGTACAGGATCAGAGTGGGAATCGAACCGACACCAGCACCGGAAGCGACTGTGTGGCAGGATCAGAACGACGCCCCGTTGGTAACTATCAAAGGCGTCGGCCTCCTCCATACAACAACTCTCGAACCAGTTGGGGTGGAGGGGCTTCTGCAGGATCTAACCACGGTCGAGGCAACTATCACCGAAACGGTTACTACGGTAATGGAGGTGGATATTATGGCACGGGCAAAAGGTCTCACTACGATAACTACACACGACGACAGCAATCAGTAGCCAGCACGAACAGAACGACCTCCGGTGACGGAGGAGGAGAAACAGGAAGAACGACGATTAATGACGGTATGTGCAAGCTCGAACATGACTGCTCCCCCAGCAACTCAACACCCCATATCTTTCGTTCCCCCCCTACAGACGAGTATACCCGAATAACAACCCCGCGACAGGACGTACTGTTCAAGAAGGGATATCTGTCCCGTCCGAAGCCTTCGGTTGCGACGGCCAGTACGTCTAACACGGGTTCCAGCTCGATTGCTGCTACCACTAGCGAGGGCAGCGACGGAGGAAACGGTGGCAGCAACAGCATTTCCACGACGGAATCCATCACGTCCGAGTATGGTGGGTCGTACGCGGCTGACGGCAGCCAGCTGTTTGACTATTCCATCCCGTGTATCCCGTGCGGGTACTTTACCGAGACGGGCGTACTTGTGATGAATGGTAAGAGATCGTATTTGAAAAACGCTCCCATAGGTTTAATGTTGATTAACGAGCCGATCTGCTCCTCCCGACAGGGTTTGCTGTAGATAACAATGGCTTTTCATACTTCAACGGTGGCCAGACGTACATCTACCCACCGAACTTCAGCAACTGCCAACAGTCACCGACGACTACCGGGACCGCAGGGGACCAAACGACGGATTCGATGCTTTACGCAAATGACAATGCAATTGACGAAACTCACGCGAATGAATCGACTGAACTGGACGCGTCCAAGCCGAACCATTCGCCACCGGGCGATCCCGTGTCTGCGACGGAATACGAACCAGCAGCAGTTGCGGTGACTTCTGGTTCGGCCTACACGGAAAGCGCTGATGCCGGTGGTGATGGTCAGTTTTACACGAACGGTGCTCTTACCGCGATGGAACAGCAGGTTCCCCTGTGCGTCGAAGTGGTTCCGGAACAGGTCATTCCGAATGGCGAACAGCAGACTGGGGAGGTGTCGGGCGATGCTGCTGCTACAGTTTGTGACACGCAGGATGTACAGGATTACTCGGAGAATGGATTCTTCCCGTACACGAATGGGTACGATTTCGCACAGTTCTACAATTCGCTATGCTATCCCAACTGGTTCATGGATCAATGCCGAGTGTATGATGATGCTGGTAAGTTGAGCCGTTAGAAAATAGCCTCATGTTTTGGAGCAATGTACTGACATTAAGTTCTGTTGCGTCCTAGGTTTACCACTGTACTGCGGTGGAGAGTACGCTATGACGAACGAGGAGGTCTATGGACATCAGCCGAGCTTTAAGAAGCGCAAAAAGCGATTCCGTACATTCGAAGAGGTATGTGTATGATATAAGGAATACATTGTGTTGGATTGTAACGAATGCTTTTTGTGAGTGTTATTTATAGATGCCATCAGCAAACGGCAACTCTTATGACGTTGGAAATACTACATCTTCAATGGTGGTACGTAAAACAAATGCAATAATAAAAAAAATGAAAATTTACATTTTACCAATAATTTATTCTAGCTTGAATCCAACGCTACCGGTAGCGATGCTACTGAATGTGTTCCAGAAAACCAAGTTCCTTCTAGTGATGTGCAACATCAGCCGTATCAGCTTAATGCCGAAGTGCAAGAGTTTCAACCTTCCGTACAACCGGTGGCCGACTCTCTTCCAAATGCCATCAAGCTCGGAGGCGAATGCACAACGCCTAACGACAAGACGGATAATACCACCAAGAGAGGTAATCATCAAGCTTTAGCAGTGAAAAATCGTAATCCAGTAGCACCGAAAGTTCCAAAACCAATGTCCAAAGTAAAGGCGCCTGTGCCCGCTACTGTTCATGCTGGTGTAGAATCGAATTCCACCGTATCTCCAGTGCCAGTTGGTGGAAAATCAACATCAAATAAAGCTAACCGCAAGAAGGACTTGATTGAATCGACGCTTGCTTTCGCGGCTCAGAATATTGATCTCACGCGTCCAAAGGCAACTGCGCCGGTGTCGCACGATAGCGATCTATGTTGGACGACCATCGATCGAAACGGTCGGAAGAAGCGTGTTGCATCAGAGCCGGAGCAGGAACCGATCACTGCCAAAGGAGCGGAGAATGAATCTGCTGCAGACGAAAGCACGAAGGAGCAACAGACGAATGGCAGCGAAACATTGCAAACAGTTGCGGCAACTCAAGTAAACGATACGCCCACGGTAGAATGTTCAACACTGTCGGACGGAAACGGTAAAAAAGAGCAACAAACTAAGAGTAAGAAAAAGACACATAAGCACAAAAGACAACAGCTCCGGAAGTCGGTGAGCAACTTCAACAAGCAACCGCTGGAAGGATTTCAGCTAATCGAACCTGAATTTTCCTCTTCGGCGGCGGGACACCGCCGGGGTAGAAGTGGTGATAAAGCGGGACGAGTAGAGACGGCCACTCGGAAAGCTAACAGTGAGGATACACATAATGTTAAGGACAGCAACAAGAAGCTGCCGTCCACTTTGTCGAGCCAGGAAAGCACGACATCAAGCGATGGAAGCTGCCATGCTGGCGAGGAGCAGACAAAGAACGACATGTATTGTGATAAAGAAAGCAATGGTGGGCCAGCAGAAGTATCGCCTACGGAGGAGCGCGTTGAGATGGAGGTTGTGGAAGTAGTTGCTCAAAAAGTTATCCCCCCACTATCGCTTGCTGTTACGGTGGATGAGAATACAAATCTAAATAAGACTGAGACTGAAAAGCTTCACCAACAATCGTCGTCCGTGGACAATGAGGAACCAGAGGATATGGAACGGGAACCGGAAGCTGAATCCATCGTACAAGTGGTTGAGGAGAGCAGAAATGGTTCCATACCTGCTGAACAGGTGATGGAAGAGACGTTGATTCAAGTTGAGCAAGAAACAGTCCAGGTTACACCGGAGTCGCCTGAGCTTAACCCCATATTGACTAACAACGTCATAGATGAGGACATCGTGTCGAATGGCCATGATGAGTCCACTGTAGTACTGTCGCCTCCGGCTAAAGAGCAGCTATTAATGGACGTTCAACTGACGATAGACACACAGGTGCTCAGTAGTGCTGCTAAACAGCTTACGACCAATTCCATCAGCATCCCCAAATTGCCAACACTCGAAGAAGGCGAAGCAGAAGAGCAAGTGGACGGTGCTGATGATGGTATTGGATCGGAAGGTGATGACACACGTCCCAAACGGGGCAGTGTCTCTGGCGCTGGGTACACCGAAAGTATCGACTCGGGACTTCAGAGTCCAGCACCGTGTGGTGGAGTCGCATCTCCCGAAGCCTCCTCCATGGTGAGCTCAATCGAAAGCCAACCGGCAAGCGTAGATGCAGGCCAGTCCGCCCTGACTCAGGTGGTAGGTACGTGGCTTTTGCGCAAGCTGGAAGTACATGAGCCCGAGGAGGTGTTTGTACTGCCCAGCAATCCGCTACTGATTCAGCGCCTCGAGCGGTTCCATCAGCTACAGCGTCGCGAGCGTCGCGAGCGGCTGCGTGGTGCGATTACGTCTGAATCTGAAGGGGAGGAGGAAGAGTACGATCTCGATGGTGAGGACACGGACAGTGACTACATGAGCGATGGTCAAGGCAGACTAGAGCGCACACCGTCTGATGACGTCAACAGCTCCAACCCCGGTTCGCCGCTTAATACCATCCAGCAAGATACTGACATGAATGCCCCGAAAGCTTTTCTTGACGACGCACAAGCAGGGACACTAGCGGCCAGTGCTCGATCAGAGCTTGATGGGAGAAAGCAGCAAGCGCCAGCAGTTCATAGCAGTGGAGGAAGTGCGCATCGAGCAGGTGATTCAAAACGCTGCTCGATCATGTAGGGATTCGCATAGTAGAGCCTACAAACTGACGCGGCCAACGTGCTTCATCCTCATACACTTATACATACACTTTGCATCGTACTCTGTGACGCCTGTTTCCCGCGAAACTCACATGCGCACACGTGACATACGCCGCTCATTGCCTTTTCCTTCATGCTGAGATATTTCGTAAGGAGTTGATCTAAGATTTTCATAAACATGCAATTAGGTTGTTAAACACACGCAGACACATAAACAAGGTACCAATAGAGACATTAACATGATCCCTACAGGGGAAAGACGCGGCAGCACCACCGCCACCATATTGCCGCAATTGTCTTTTCGTACAACGATATCAAATTACAAATCGCATTACGGCGATACGGTTAATATTATTCGTAAATTAGTATACTATGGCACTCGTACTATAATCGTACCCCGTTCGTTGACGATAGAGCTGCTAACTGTTTATAAACGCAGGTTAACAAAGAAGCATAATGTACACGTTAGCAGGGGTAAAATGGAGAACAGGAGCTGCTTCTGTCTCTTGCGCCAGCTCTAATTTCATGTAGGGTTGTGCACATGCCGTAAGAAGGTTCATGTTGTGTTATTCGTTGCAACATAAACATAACATCATTAATTTCTTTTCTTCGATTCTTTCTGCATTCGCTAGACGTTCGTTTTTGATTTGTTTTTGTTTGTTTTCTAGAAGAATGACCCTCCCACTTCCGCCAGTCCCCTTCCCCATCCTACTCGCCTAAAAACTCGATTAGCGCATTGTTTAATGCACATTGTTGAACGTAATTCTTATTAGAGATATAATTATTAATAATAAACGGATAATGATTGCATACCGGCAAAAGAAAAGCAAGCAATTTAAACGCTGCAGATGTAACTGCAGTTTGAAATAAATAAATTAAAAAAAGCAACACAAAAAAACGAACAAAAACAAAACGCCAGAATAAAACTAATAAAATAAAATAATAAAAAAACAGTTGAAATTGTCATTTACGATCGACATTCGCTCCAATGATGACAGCTACTAAAACGTACACTGTTCACTATAAGTGTCTTTATAGGTTAATATGATGCCGTTGCACTACAGATGCAAATGCGAGTCTAGCTGAAAACCACTGAACTTTGTCTTCAATACACTGCCCAGAGATGCATCTAAAATTACAAACCTCATAAATTAAGGAATGTGCTGATTGTTGCCTCTCGCACGTCTCGCAGCCTATCCTTGACCTATAATACAGCACGCTGATGCTCCTTCTGTCGCTACGACATCAGCTGTAAAGGTTAGGCTCAGAATGTTCATGCTCCGCTCGCTTTTCCGTCCAACGTAAGGGATGATCGAAGCGAAAGGAAGGTCACAAGGCAGTGGAGAAAACACGACCACTCATGCCAAACAAAATAAACATCACCAGCTGTGATATAAAGGACGCGATACATAGGCGATCGTACCCGCCTTGTTTAATTTCGTGTATGATAAAAATAACTCCGGCCTGACCATTAAACCATTCCGACTTCGTTTACCACCACCCTTTCTTTACCTCCTCACCAATGCGCTCGGATTTTTGGGGCGTTCAAATTATAATTTCGGGTGTTTTATTTTTGTTTCTCCCTTCGAACGCAGTTTAAAAAAATGACAACATACGATCAGAACGAGGGTCATGAGCTGCAGATGTCTGTGTGGGTTTTGCCTTTCCGACTCTCAATCGGCTGAGAAAATCGGTACGGTGAGCAAATTGACCACAACACGCGCGCCCTCAGTAGGGGGTGTTGTTTTGAGGTAATCGTGGTTTTAGATTTTCTTGTTGGTATTTAAAAAAATTGGCGTATCTGCGCAAGTCCCCCCATCTTTGGCCAGTCAATGTTACTACTGTGCGCTGCTAAGCTGAACCGCAGCATCGTATAACGATCGACACAAGTGTTGTGTTTGTGTTCGGGCAGTTCAAGCAGTGAATTTATCTTAATATCACGCTCATTATTTTGTGTGTTATGCAAATTCCCCGAACCAATATCGAACTGGGAAACGAAATGGAAGGTGGTTTCAGAAGCATTATGCATCTCAGCTATCGTGATTATTGTGCAATCCCGGAGGAGCTGCGTGGCACAGGCAGTGGCGAAATAGATGAGATTTATCTGAAAGAAAATCTTATCCACACCCTTCCCGATTGGTTCTTTGTCGAGATGGCTCATTTGCGGTTCTTGTGTCTCGCTGGCAATATGATCGACTCGCTGCCGAATCAGGTCGGCCGTTTGGAGTGTCTGGAAACGCTTGATCTGTCCGAGAATGTGCTGCACCGTTTGCCGCACACGGTGGGCCGGTTGAAGCGATTAACCAAGCTGTTGCTGAACGGAAATTACATTAATCAGCTGCCTGCCGGTTGGATACAGTTTTCAATTTCATTCTGCAATTTCTGATAAGTTTTTTTTTATTTTGTTATAGAAATTGGCCAATTACGTAAACTGGAGGTGCTGGAAATTCGCAAAAACCGTCTGACAAACATTCCCATCCAGCTGTCCCAGTGTGTCTCACTGGAGGATCTCCTAATGGACGACAATCCCGGGCTGGTGTCCATTCCAACGCGTCTCTTCAATCTGCCCTGCCTGACGTACGTTTCTGCAGAGCGTTGCAACTTGTTCCAGCTACCGTCCTACATCAACACAACCACACTGAGCTTCGCGCTGCTGTTCAGCAACAATCTCAGCCTAACACACTGCCCACTTGCGCTGGAACGCTTCGCACAGCCGGACTACGATGCGATAGAGGACAAAGTGAAACGAATTAAAAACCCACCATGCTATCGACACATCCGCTGCAACGCGGTACCATATCTGCTGAATTTCCCCTCCGAGTTAGTGCATGTGAGTGACCGTCGAAATGCGGGAATAACTCCAAACTCTTTGTTAGCGGCAACATTTCGAGCAGTTTCCCGCAGTAGGCCAAGATTGGATAGTGTGGAGAAGGTTGATCTACCTCAGTGCCTTGCTAACGGATTGATGCGGGGTCCAGTAGCTTACTGTGCCAGTGTGCCATGCGGGAAAGAAATATTTATCGAAGCTGTATTAGCTCTGGTTAAGAGGTGAGTGAACACTTGAAATTGCTTCTGTTTTGTACAGGCACCATGCGTCTCCATCGAATTTTGAGTGATCGAGCACGTGTCTCAACAAGTAACTTATCAAAATGTGTTGAGACCATGCTAACCCATTAATGCAGCTACAATTTGTTTGGTTTTTTTGGCAACCAACATCAACCCACTCTTGATAACAAAATTACCTCTGTAGGTGCTCTTATCGTAGCGATTATTTCAGTAAACGTGTTTTCAGCCTTTCACAATCTTATCATTTGCAATGTTTTGTGTCCCACCGGGAGAGGGGTCATTGATTTGAGGCGTTGTTTTCAACTTGATTTTATTCGCATTTCGATTTATTTTCAGAAAGGAATATGCGCGCAATTTCGTACTTAGTGTCTTGTTCTGCTCGAAGCTTTGTGCGGACCGTTGGTTCCAGTACAACTGTGATACATACGAGGAGCTCGCGTGGGAAATTCCAAACTAAACGTCGCCATACCGTCATCATTTCCTCAACAGTGTTACAGCCGAGACTACGGTGAAGAATTGGAAAAGTGTCAAGAGAAAAAGAAAAAGAAAGAAAGAGACAGTGATTTAATATGAAACCTTTAAGATTTACCGAGTGCATTCCACCCGCCAAATACTTACCTCACTGTGGATGGCAAGAACACCGTCCTCAGCGTTGGCTCGGATAGAAATCGACGCAAACCCGTTCGGTTCCACGATCACCTGCAGTCCAGTGCAGGTTTCACCGACGCGTGCACCGGAAATCACATCACAGTAGATACCCGCCGGCAGACCCGTCTGCAGGATCACATTCATATCGAACGGTTCGTTGTTAAACGCCACAAAGCCAACGTTACCGCGGGCGAAAGCGATCTGGTTGTTGCCATTGTCCCACCAGTGCAGCATCGGTGTACCCCAGGCAAGGTTGCGGAAGTGGATCATGCTATACATCTGACGCCACCGGTGCTCACACACCCAACCACCGCCGCACGTCTTGTCCGGGTTGATGATGGGTGACAGAAGATTGCCCTGCGCGTCGGACGGCGGTCCCTGATCGAAGCTGGTAAACGCAAACGAGCTCATAATGCGTAGCTGACCGTACGGATAAGCCGCAGCAAATGCGGTGGCCATTTTGTATGGTTTGGGCTGTTTGTACGTGAGAATCCCATAGTTGCCACGCTGATTGTCGTGATTATCGACAAACACGAACGCATCGCGCGAGGCCAACAGACCCCACGATTCACCAAAGTTGGACAGCCAACGGAGCGCATCGTTTCCACCGAATGCCCGACCGAGGTATTGCGAAAACATAAACTCCGTAACCGTACCGAGGTGCGTGTACTCGAACTTGCGAACCACTTCGTGGGCGCCCATATCGATGACCTCCTGGGCGAGGAATGCGCGCGATCCGGGTGCAAACCCGTATGCGGTGTTCAGATTGTTGAGCCGTCCGAAGATCACTTCCAAATCTGCTGGCCACATATGTTTGGCCGCATCCACGCGGAATCCAGCAACACCGAGCTCGATCAGATGGTTCAGGAAGTCGACGACACGATCGCGCACCCACGGGACAGCTTGGTTAAGATCGTGCAGTCCAACAAGCTCACAGTTGCGGATCTCGATCGCATTGCCCCAATCGTTGATGGCACACGGTGGGTTAAAGTCGGGCCATCCGAATGGTACAGCCGGGAACTGGCGATCCGAAGGAATAGCCGTGGATCCTCCCGTACCGATAGCCGGCTCGACCGGTTGCGTTGCTCCCATGTGGTTGATGATGATGTCCACGTACAGACGCACACCGGCCGCATTGCAGCGCCGCGACATGTCGGCAAAGTCAGCCTCCGAACCAGACCGGGTGTCTAGCTTGAACGAAATCGGCTGATAACGTTCCCACCATGGACGGGAACCATCGGCTAGCCGAATGACGATGTTCTCGTTCACTGGAGACAGCTGTACACCTCCGTAGCCCTTGGGACCTAGGAAGCGCTCACACTCATCGGCAATGTCACTCCATTTCCACTCGAACAGATGCACAATTGTGCTGTGACCACGGACAAAGTGTGGTTCGTGCTGAGCTGCCACCGGACTACCGGTTAGAGCCAACAGCAGAATCGGAGCTAAGCGCACGAAAAGCTTCATTTTATGCAGAACACAATTTTAACGACCACCCGACACTGGGGACTAGACCAACCCGAAGAAGTTGCATCCATTTTATAGCTTCTGGAGGAGTAAATCAATTGATGGGAAAGCGATGTTTTGGAGATTGATTGTTTTATCGTTGAACATTACCTGATACGGGTGCTGATAGCGTAGTGTTGTTTGGTTAGGACGGTGGGCACTTGTTCGACAAGAAATCGTCTCGATTGAGATTAGTTATCTGCCTTTTTTCGTTTGTTATGCTCAGAATGAATGGAGTTTAAATAATAAAAAGAATCATCAGACTATAAAACGGTGGCAAAGCATGATAAATAAGTAAGGATATGGATTCGGATATTGAGGATACACATTTATTCTATTTAACGTTTTAGCGGTAGTTGGTGCAAAAGATTAAGCAAAAAGGAAAATTAACATTTTTGAATTTAAACCAACAGAACTTTTGAACGCACTCAACGACCATCATGCAACCGTTTCTAGAACTTTATTTCGAGCAGCTTTCGAGCAGCGCAACAAAACCCAAACAAAACCGCACCACAGCTCAGCCTGGCAACACTGCACATGAGTGACATTTTCATAGCCAAGCAAGCGGGAGCGGAGTCGCAGTTTCTGCGAGGGCATTTTCGTGCAGAAAAACACGTCATTTTATCGATTTTTCACCGCCGAAACAGTGGAAAACGCATTCCAGAGTACGTTCCGCGAACATGGTGTCGCAAAAATCGCTGCGAGCTAACGCGGACAGCGAGAAGGAAAACAAAACCAGCACGGCGTCGTCTCCGAGTAGCGGCGGTGGTGGTAGTAGCGGTGGAGCTGGCAATGCACAAGCGGGAGACGGCAGCACTGCTGTTGGTTCTAAACAATCGAAAGAAAAACCTTCCTCCGATACACAGATCGGACCGGATGGCGTTAGCTCAAGTGCGGCTGGATCACCGGATGCGAGTGGTGGGGAGGTAAATATACATGGTTGAAAAATCTCGCAAAACGTTATTAGACCCTTGGGTTTGTGGTGTTTTTTTCTTCTAGGGCAGCAAAGATGAACTGGTCATTGGAGAGGAATACATGGTACAGCGACAGGATGGTTCGTGGCATGTGGCGCATTTGATTCAATCACGACAGAATCCATCAGATCCGAAGCAATTGGAGTACTACATCCACTACGAAGGTCTCAACCGGCGGCTCGATCAATGGGTGACTCGGGATCGAATATCCAACGAAAGCATGCCGGGTGGCAGTCCGACCGGTGTCGGTGATCGTACCACCAGCACTGTCATTCCAACAAATGCGCCCGGCGATGCTGTAACTGCCAAGAAAAGTCCACTTGGATCGAACACAGCCAATGCGAAAGATCGTTTTAGCGGACTGAAGCCGGGTTCGAAGGAAGCCGGCTCGTTAGTAACGGGTGGGACTGATCATATCGGATCAAGCCTGGACGGTACCGATACGGATCGTAAGATAACGCGCAACCAGAAGCGACGCCACGATGAGATAAATCACGTGCAGAAAACGTACGCCGACATGGATCCGACAACGGCTGCCCTGGAAAAGGAACACGAAGCGATCACGAAGGTGAAGTACATCGACAAATTGCGCATCGGTAAGTACGAGATCGACACGTGGTACTTTTCACCGTACCCAGAGGAATACGGCAAGGTCGGCACGATGTACGTGTGCGAGTACTGCCTGCGATACATGCGGCTGGCAAAAACATTGAAGGAACATAAAGCCGTCTGCACGAGAAGGCAACCACCGGGCAACGAGATTTACCGGAAGGGCACGCTGTCCATCTTTGAAATTGATGGCAAAGACCATCGCTTCTACTGTCAAACGCTGTGCCTGATGGCGAAGCTGTTTCTCGACCACAAAACGCTTTACTACGATGTGGACCCGTTCTACTTCTACGTGCTGTGCGAGATAGACCGCGAAGGTCAGCATATCGTGGGATATTTCTCCAAGGAGAAGGAATCACCCGAAGGCAACAATGTCGCATGTATTCTCATACTTCCACCCTACCAACGGAAGGGATATGGGAAGTTGCTGATTGCGTTCAGTTACGAACTGTCCCGCCTTGAAGGTGTGATTGGTAGTCCGGAAAAACCGTTGTCTGATCTGGGAAAGCTCAGCTATCGTAGTTACTGGGCGTACACACTGCTCAAACTGATAAAGGACTATCGAACAACGACGATAAAGGAGCTCAGTGAGCTGTCCGGGATTACGCCGGATGATATTATCTACACGCTGCAGTCAATGAACATGGTGAAGTACTGGAAGGGTCAGCATGTCATTTGCGTGACGATGAAACAGATTCAGGAACATCTGCAAATGCCACAGTTTAAGAAGCCCAAACTGATGGTGGACCCGGCGTACCTGAAGTGGACGCCCCAGAAGCGCAACAATCCAGCGAAGCAGATAAAGAAAAATTAGCTTTAACGTAATGAGAGTGGCTGTCGAATTGTATGTGAATATTAAAACAATAATCTGCTGGCTGCCGAAAACGATCGAGTTTGAATTGTATAAACCTTTCTTTGCCTGTAAGCACCGTGAATGATGACAGATGTCATGCGAAGTGAAAGGGAAAAACAATAACATTTCCGTCGCTTCCTACCGGCATTCGCATAAGTTAAGCAGAAAGCAGCAATTTGCCATCAATTTGCTACAACTCGTGTTGAATGTTATTGAAAAGCATCTCGACTGTCCTTTTTTATCAGAATATATTAAAACGTGGTCAACATTATCTGAAGACACGTGCAATGGCAACGCTTCCGGAGGTAGTCGCAAAGCTGAGTGAGTTCGCACCGGAAAACCTTGCGGAAAAGTGGGACAATGTTGGATTACTTGTGGAACCGAGAAATAACAAAAGGTAAAATATTAAGTAAATGGATATCTATATCAGCATTTCAGTATGTCTGCCACTGGTAATTAAATTAAATTTTCGCCTTTAGTTCCATTACCAACATCCTTTTAACGATCGATCTGACGGAGGCGGTAGTAGCAGAGGCACAGGAAAACGGTGCTCAAATGATCATTTCCTATCATCCCCCAATTTTTGCACCGCTCAAGCGACTCACCCAAGCGTCGTGGAAGGAGCGTATTGTAATCGATTGCATTCGCAACGATATAGCGATCTATTCGCCTCACACGAGTTGGGATAACGTCACCAATGGCGTAAACGATTGGTTAGCGGCATCGCTTCCTCATGCCCAATCTTGTCCGATCCTTGTAAATCCTATCAATCCGGCTTACGGTGCCGGCAGGTTGTGTACCGTTAAGGATGATCCCATTTCGGAACGGGATGCTGTCCAGCTCATCGTGAAGCACACGCAAATGGACTGTGCCATGGTAAGCTTTGCACCGAGCGGAAATGGAGATCGCTTGATACGCACGTATGCCGTTTGTGCTGGCTCGGGGGCAAGTGTGTTGAAGGGTGTGGAGGCCGATATGTACATTACCGGGGAAATGTCGCACCATGAGATACTGGAGGCGACGAGCAATGGTACGTGTGTGGTATTGCTTGGCCATAGCAACTCGGAGCGGGGCTATCTAAGTGTGTTCAAGGAAATTTTGAGCAAACGCTTAGACGGTGTTACGGTTCGCGTTTCTAGCAGCGATAGAGATCCGATGAAGCTGGTGTTACAAGAAGATGCTAGCAAATAAATTATAGCTTCCCTTTAGAGCGATTCTTGTAAAAGCATTTAATAAACATGTGATGGAAGAGAGTCAAAAGAATAAAAATATTATGTATCAGACATATACGAGAATAGAAAGAAATATTTTGGAATGAAATTGGTAAGGATAAATTATTTGATCCGCTTAATTCAACACAATATAGGTGAAGGGTTTCGGAGTTGTTTAAGATGCGGCAATTTTGATCGATATTCATTGCGTCCATAGTTGTTATTTATGACTGTATAATAAATAATGTAGTAAGTGTTAAAACTCACAAGCAATTCCGGCGCCTCATTGGAAGTTAATGGTGTAGACTGGTGATTATGTGCTGTACCACATCACTGAACGTGGGGAAAATACCACTCACTGCCGGCCGATTATCGTCGTTATACATTTCAGGTTGATATTTTCCCGTCTCTACCAGGTAGCCCTTCATTCCGATACGCATCGCACCGAGACAGTCGTCATTTGGATCCTGTAATAATAATTCAACACGATAGAAATAGCACTATTTACGTAGACATTTTCTCCCCACTCGAATACTTACATCCCCAATCATGACGCAATCCCCAACATCGGTGCCATCGGGCAGGGCAGAACGGAAAAAATATTCGTTCGGTTTTCCAATACACACAGCCGGAACACCAGTACTATATTCCAGTCCTTTTACAAAACACCCTGGACCGAGTGCGATACCATCTTTGGCTTTATAGTATCGCCCTTCATGTACGGCCACCAGCTGAACCTCATGCTTGGCGCTTTTTTGGTGCAGCACACGAAACGCTTCGTTCAGATGGTCGTAGCAGAACCGTCCCGGTGCTAGTCCCACCACGACCGAATCAAGCGGACGATCCGGATCGTTCGGTGGCATATCAGTCCGGGCATCGTCGGTCAAGAGGTAGTATGGATTGAGTTTGTTTTTTCTCACGTATTCAGCCGCCGCACCTAACGAACCGTATATTTCATCCCGCTCTAGTTCGAAACCTATTTTACGTAACCGTTCGAACAGGGAGCCGACACTTTCTTTTGTCGTATTGGTTACAAATTTCACTTGAACGCCGTGTTGTCGAAGCCTTAAAAAAGATAGAGAGTGGTGTTATTGGGTGGAAATTTAAATAATTTTCTTAAATTGGCTTTGAGCAAACCTTTTAAGCGCCTCCACTGCTCCCTTCGTTGGTTGATCATCAACGTGCAAAGTTCCACTGAGATCAATCAAAGCCAGTTTCACGCGCTGCTGAGCCATATTACGTTTTTGGATGGTGAAAATGTTCGGAACAGCAAATAAACGAACGAAATAGGCCCTTTGCTGGGGAATCCAGAATTTTGGTAATGTTTTCATTTGAAATCTGATTGTTGTCGTTGTTTGACAACGATGCCAACAGACTGATTCAATTTACGCTGGCAACACTGACAACAGTTTGAATTTTCAAAAGAACTGTAAAAAAAGGCAATTTTCTTTAACTCAACGTAACTTTACTCTCTTTCACAGTCAACTGTATGTATAACTAAGTTTGAAGTTACAAAAATAACACAAAACGAAGGGAAAGAAAGCAATAAATAATAATGTATACACCTTGGGCGGTACGTGTGTAGACTGCACTTTAGCATATGTCTCGAAGGCTATTGTCATTCGCTCCAGAAAAGCAAAAGAGTCACAAGAAAAACTCGGTCGAACGGGAAGCTGCAATGTCGCCGTGAAAATCGTGCAAAACGGGTGAAAAACCGTCGGGAAAACAAGCAAACGTCCATGCGTGCGTTCGTCTTTCGTGACTGACAGGCGTGCCTGTGTGTGTTGTGCGTGTGAATGTGTTTTATTATTATTTCTCTCTGGTGAGCATTTTTGCAGCGAAAATAGATCGGGATGAATGTTTGAATGTTTTGTATGGGAGGGGATAAGCATAACTCAAATCGATTGAAGGGAACAGCTTGATAAAACGGCTATTACACGGTTTCCGCTGTGCACGATAGGTGGAGGGATGGTTTTGTATTGTTTGGTGGAAAACACACGTGATAATGTGGAAAATGTGGTTTTGGGAAATGATTTTCTATTCGCTAGCAGGCGACTGCCGTGTGTGCGTGTGCCTGATGCGGCCTCATCATCATGCTAATGTTGTGTGTTGAATCGGTTCTATTGTGCGCAAAAGCGCAGCATAAGTGTTGTGTATGGCCCGTTCTTTATGCGGTGTACAAAATACGATGTTGGCGATGTACATGTTTTCATTTGATTCGGGTTAGGAAAATCGAGATGCTAGTGTACATCTATTATGCAGCCATCCAGTGTCTGTAGTTCCGTGTCAGTGAACTAGCACGACAAAAGCCTTTTGGACACCCACACTACAATTAAATTATGCTTCTTACTAAGCAAGAAAATTTAAAAACAGCTGAAGAGGCAATCTTCCTAATCCTCAACATAATTATCCACGCCGCATGCAAACGTGTCGTGATAAATGAGTTTTTCAGTGCATGCTCCGATTTTTTGTCATTTTTCGGTAATGTCGGCGACACACATCGAACGACCATTTCCCCCCGCGTACGTTGTTCATCCAAGCGTATAGTGTGTGCGTGCTGATGTTGGAGACCGAAGATTTTCCGAGATTGCTTGGGTCGGTTGTGTGACGCCGCCGTATGTGTTTTCTCAAACCCTAAAAAAAATCACCCTCAACCCCGCACCCGATGTTCGATCTAAGGGCCAACATGTCTTCTCCCTTTTATGTTTTTATTTAACTTAACCATAAGCACACACACATACAAAAACGTACACGAAAACACATACGCTGTGAAGGGCGTGAATGTGTGCGCGCTGAGAAGAGGAAAGAAGAGAAATGGAGGCTGTGTGGGAGATGTCGGAGAATGATCCTTTCCCGAAACAAATATACGTACGCACATATGTGTGTGTGTTTGTAGATGTATTATGAAGGCACACACATTTAGATGTGTGTGTATGTTTTGTATCCTTTTCATCCTGTTTCTATCGCATGTACGACACGCGTTTTTCTCATTTTCGAATATGGGGGAAACCCGAAATGCACATACTGAATGTGCTCGAGAATGGGGTAAATTTGATAGAAAATCTAATTTCCCTGTCTTGCTCAATGGTAAGCGGCGTACTGTAAACAGCTTCTATGAAAACCCGCATGATGAGCCACTGTATGTGTGAATATGGAAATTTCACCTGTGAACATTCTGAGTGACAAAGGTTTATCGTGTGATAATTTTTCACAATCGTTCAAAATATTTCAAACACTGTAAGCGAGATTAGCAACAAATAAAAAACATATGGACACTGGACATTGACTTTCTCATTGGTAGGCAGGGAGAGGGAAATCCAATGAACCGTGCTAATTCGACAATCGCGTTAAAAAAAAACACAAACAGACTTGCAAAGAATATTATAACATAAATTGATGCAAGAAAGTTTACCCAAAGCAAATAAAAAAAAAAACTCCATCACACATTCGCGTGTTTCGTAAATCAACAAAACAACGGAAATTTACTTCTTCACCCTGAATGTCCTGAATTAGTTCCAATTGTGTTGGGGGAGCAGCAATTTACCGAGGGTAAAATAAAACAGAAATCAAAACGGTCCTATATCTACTTCTGAAAACTGTATGCTAAATACAAAGTATTTACTAAATTGACGTGTTCCGCTTCCTGTTTGTATGCGTGTGCAAGGAAATGGAAACGCCAAAAGTAGGGAAAACATAGCCTACTTAACACATGCTTCGGCAAGGGTCGAAATGGTAGGATCGGCGCCAAAAATCAATCAGGAAAACAGTTTTTGTTTTGGAATATGATGAAAGTTTTATTATATTGTTTTATTTTTTTTTTCTATTTTATTTTATTCCCATCTCTTTTAACAAATACACTATTCTCTCTCTATCTCTTCTTCGTCTTTCTCTTTTTAGTGCTTAAACAATCGAGTGGAAATGTGATTATACGTTAACGGTTCTTTATTCCCCCACTTGTACGCGATCCCTGTTGACATCCTGTTGGCTTAAGTCGGCGAAGGAAAACAGTTTGATTTGGAGCGATTTGCAGGATACAACAACAAAAAAGGATAAATTATTAAACACCTATCCCTCCGTCATTGGTAGCTGGAAAGTTTCCATCGGCCTTCCGGTCACAATAATCATTGTTGATCGGTGGTGAGATTTTTTTTTCATTTTTCCCGTTCCAACTTTTTGCCGCATCGATTGTGTGTGTGTGTCTGTGTTATTATTGTTGCGGTGAAAATTTCAAATTCCTTCTTGGCAACTCCAATCCCGTCGCCACCGGGTTGTCCGGCTTTTCTCACCGTTTGTGCGTGTGTTTGTGTGAGTGAGAAAATGGGAATGGTTTACGTGCATTCATCATTTTCCGGCGTGGAAAAAGGTGTTGTTTAAATGGTTCTCCAACCGAGCTAACAACGGTACGAGTGTGTGTGTATGATTTGTGTGTCTGTGCGTTCCGGAAGTGTAGGGTAAAAAAATATCGAAGCAATTGCACACGGATAATAATCAACGTGGGAAATTGCAAGCGGAGACCTCGACCGGTGGATTGGGAAAGCACGCAAAAAAACCGACCAACCAACGCCCCACATGCCCGGCTCGAACGGGAGGAACGGGTACACAGGAATACCCGTGGTCGTCGGAGGTCCGAGAGGGTAAAAGATTAATCCAGCCCACCACGCAATCGAAGGTAGTAGCAGTAGTACCAGCAGCAGCAGCAGCAGCAGCAGACGGCGACGAAACAGCATAGCAATATACAGTAAATAAAACTGCACAATAATTATATCGACCGGAAGTTCGAAGGCCCAATCCCGTGCGGGACGAAATGGTTGCAATGTCGGCTGGATGCATCGTCCGGTCGCCGGCGAGTCCTGTTTGTTGGCGTGTTGCAGCGGCAC